>BLSH010428448.1:8990-25547 GCA_018402905.1 Glandirana rugosa | reverse complement strand
TGCCATCACCGTCCCTTAGCTTATAAACGTGAGGGGGTTTTGAAGATTGATTTAATTTTCTAGCGAAAATCTTGGAGGTAGTGTTACTGTTTAGAAGTAGCTTAGATTTGGAGAATCTGATTTGTTTTTCTGACTCCTGGGATAGGAGAGCGTCCAGAGTCAGCCTTTTATTTCTGATTTGGTTTATAATTTCCGGTGAGTGGAGATGTTGTGGGTTGTTGTACAATAGATTAAGTTCTTTAGTTAGTGTTCTGATATCTGCCAATTTGGCTTTATTTTTTTTTGAAGCTATATCTATGAGAGTGCCTCTAATCACAGCTTTATGGGCTGTCCATAAGGTAGTTGGAGGAATGTCCGGAGTGTTATTAAGGGCAAAATATTCCTGTATATGGTTTAGAACCTGATCTAAAATTTGTGGATCCGAAAGGAGTGAATCATTGATTCTCCAGTTATGCGGTGAGTGGTGTAATCCAATACCTGAGAAGTTGAACGTAACCATTTGGTGGTCTGACCAAGGGCATGGGCATATATTGGCATTAGATGAGTTAGCGAGAATAATTGGAGTAGCAAAAATATAATCTAATCTTGCATAGCTATTGTGGGGGGCCGAATAGAATGTGTAAGCTCTGGTACCTATGTTATGTGCTCGCCAAGCATCAAGGAGTTGGCGATTATAAAGTGACTTAGAAATTGATTTGGTGAAGGATCTAGCTGTGGGGGAGTTATTGCTTCTGTCTAATGAAGAATTAGCCGCTAGGTTAAAATCGCCGCCTATTATCATGTGAGAGGAGTCATATTTGTCTAAGGTATTGAAGAAATCATTGAAAAAGGTAGAGTGAGCCTCGTTTGGGGCGTATAGAGAGGCTATCATGATCGAACGATTGTTAACCGTACCTTTGATAATGATAAATCTGCTAGAGGGGTCTTTGTATATATGTTTTATGTCAAAAATGATAGAGTTTTTTTATGAAAATCGCTACACCTCTAGTTTTATTTGAGAAAGTGGTGTAAAAAGATTGATTATATGCCTTATTGAAAAATTGAGGGTGGTTGGTGGTCGAGAAGTGCGTCTCCTGCATAAGGATGATATCTGCCCCAAGTCTTTTATAGAAATTGAAGGCCTTCTTTCTCTTATGAGGAGAGTTGAAGCCTTGGACATTATGAGTAATGATCTTCAGATCCATTTAAACGGTAAAATTGAGTGATTATAGGGACAGAATATTACCTGCAGAATCTTCATATGGAGGGAGATACCGTATCTCCAGCAGACGCTGTTGACTGTTATCCGACAGGAGACTGCACACTCGGCCACCCCAAACTCTGTGACCTCATTTTCATGAAGATAGTGAGTACTGGGAAAACATTCAATACATATAAAAAGAGCAAACCTATTAGAGAACTTTATATTCCTTCCAAAGATATTACTTTGTATGTAGAGTGAAAGTATAATTAAAAGAAAGAGCATCAGATAGAGTTGCATAACAATAAACGGGGGGTCGAGAGAAAATATATCAGACGACCAAAAACTTTTTCTAAGTGGACAAAATCGTCCACAGCCTGTCAGCACGACGAGCAATCTTGGAAAGAGAAGCTGGAGAAAGTTGCCAGCTCTCATCAATGCTGACAAGTGGGGGACAATCTAGCAACGGCGTCCGGGGAAACAGACAGTGAAATTATAATGTGGTAAAAACAAGATGGTACATGCCTGAAAGAAACAGCATATGTAAATTGGAGTAGGAGTCACTATAGCAAGAGCCTAGTGAGTACATTAATTACCAGAATAAACAAAAACAAAATCTATGGCAATATTAATGTATCAGAGAATATATTATCTAGAAAGCTGTTGCTCTATTAACTGAGAGCAAAATAACCAAAGAGTTTGCTTAAGGGGGGAAAAAGTTATTATCTCCAAAGATAGAGAAAAATAGTAGCTTCTTTACTGTAAAAAAAAAGAAAAAAAAAAAAAAAGAAAAAAAAATGTGGAATCAGCAGCAGTCATTGTGCGAGCAACATCAGGCAGAAGCGTTGATATGTAGAACTCACTATAAATGATCTCAAAGTTAACATTTGTAAGATAATGGAAAACTTGTGTAACAGCGGCCTCTGCTGGGCAAAAGTGAAATGGCCAGGGACAAAAAAGAAGTAAAAAGTGGGAAGGAAAAAAAAAAATTAAGCCTGGAGATGTAGTAATGAGAGATGGTTTTCAGTTGTATCAGTTATCTGAGTTACACTGGAAGATTCCTTGGAGTTTGACGCACATTTCTTTGGTCCCGTCTTGAAGCGGGGGTGGACCAGATTGGAGAGGGTCTGGGAGTAGAGGGGAGACGTAAGGCAGGTTCTGGATCCAAAAGGCCTAATTTAATGAGGAGATCTTTGCCCTCTGTGAGCTTGTAGACTGTGTAAACAGTACCATTATGGGGGACGGAGAGCTTGAAAGGGAAGCCCCATCTATATCGAATTCTTGCACTTTGAAGGATGCTTGTGACCTCCCGCATGTTGCGCCTTCTCTCAAGTGTGGCTGGAGAGATGTCTGGGTAGATTTGGATTTTTGTTCCATCCAGATTGATATTTTGGGTGTTTCTGGAAGCTCTCAGGATCTCTTCCTTAATAAGAAAGTCCTTCAGACATAGAATTATGTCTCTGGGGGGTTTATCAGCAGGTGGTTTGGGCCTTAGGGCTCTGTGCATTCTGTCACATAGAAATGCTTCATCTGATTTGTCAGGAACAAGGGAGTGAAACAACTTCAGCATGGCGGCAGGTATATCTGTAATTGACTCTGGGACCCCGCGAATGCGCAAATTGTTCCTTCTATTTCTATTATCGAGGTCTTCGACTTGTGTTTGCACATACGCAAAATTTTCTGCCAGAGTTTCATAATCTTTTCTTAAATCGTTATGTGCGAGTGTCAGTTCATCATGCTTAGTTTCAAGGATATCTGTACGATTTCCAAGAGCAGAAATCTCCTGTGTTAAAGCATTTGTAGAACTGCTGACTTCTCTGTGAATCTTGTCTGCTAATTTTTCATATATAGCTGCCAGGCTATCCTCTAAATCTGCTTTGGTAATGCCTGCTTGTGATGTGGGTGTTGAATCGTACTCACAGTTCTGTATGGCAGGAGAACGGTCCTTTGCAGAAGAGGAGCTTCTCTGAGGCAGCATGGAGCCAGCGCCATTTTGTGACATCCTGTTACTTTTCTCCTGGGACCGGAGCAAATAAGTTGTCAAATTGCTTTGTGAGCGGCGTTTTTCCGGTCCTTTTCTATTTCCAGGCATGCACCTGATATTCAGCCAGGGGTGTAGGTTCTTGTAGTGCTGTTTTGGAGGGTGTGAAGCCCTGGAATCTCCGTTTCCCCGGAAAACAGCCGCGGAGACACTAGAAGGAGCCGCCGCCCTGCATCGCGCCGCGCATGCGCCCCCGGGGCCGAGTTTTTTAATGCCGCATCTATTTCCTCAGAAGTTATTGGTTCTTCTAAACCGCACCCCTGCTCTGCTGGTATTTTGGGTAGATTTGCTTCTTTCAGGAACTCTTTTATTTTTACTACCTTTTGTTTTTATTCTGTTTTGGTTTCTATTTTTTTAATTGTATACAACATTTTGTAATATTCCTGAAATGCCTCTGCTATCTCCTTAGTCTTATAGACCATGTTCCCTCTTTTAGGCTGAATTTTTTCAATATAATTTAGGGCTTTCTTTTTTTGTAGTACTCTCGCTAAATTATTTCCTATTTTATTGCTTCCCATATATCTTTCCTTTTTTATTATATTAAAGTTTTTCCTTGTTTCTTGTTCAAGCATTGCCCTTAGCTCTTCTCTTTTTATGACCAGTGCCTGTAGTGTCTCTTGCGCATGGTCTTTCTTATGTTTTTGTTCTAGTTCGTATATTTGCCTTGTTATTCCTACAATCTTAGCATTTCTCTCCTTTTTCTCTTTCGTGCCCATTTTGATCAGGACCCCCCGGATATATGCCTTATGTGTCTCCCATATGGTTGGCATTAGCACATCTCCCGTGTTGTTCAGGTCAAAGAATTTGCTTATCTCCTCTACCAATATTTCTTCTCTGTCTTTCCCCCTTAATAGTTCATCGTTTAACCTCCATTCCCTCCTGTCTTTTCTTATTTCCCTTCCAATTCTCATCGTCATACTAACCGGGGCATGATCCGATAGCGTTACTGTTTCTATTGTTGATTTAACTACTTGCTCTAGTGCTCTGTGTTCTACCATTATGTAGTCTATTCTAGAGTACGTCCCGTGCACGGGGGAGAGGAACGTGTAATCTTTCCCTTTTGGGTGACATGCTCTCCAAACATCCGTTAGTTGACATTTAAAAAGTCTTTCCTTCAGCCTTCTCAGCTGTGCGTTCCATATTCCCCATGCACGTGACGTACTGTCCCAATCCGGGTCCAATGGTAAATTAAAATCTCCAGACAATATTACTTTCCCTTTTTTGAACTTCATTAGTCTACCCAAAACACCGGTCAGAAATTCTACCTGGTTCTTATTCTGACTATATACGTTGGCCAGTGTAATTTCCTCGTTGTCCAGTTTCCCCCTGAGGAAGAGGTATCTTCCCTCCTGGTCTACCTCTCTCGCCTCAGGGGCGAACCGAACCCCCCTCGCAAAACCTATAGCCACCCCCTTAGCCCTACTTGTTGGTGAATCTCCCTGGTACCATATTGGGAAATCTTGTGAAAAGATTTTGGTTCTCGTGTTCTGCGATATATGTGTCTCTTGCAGAAATGCGACTCCTACCCCATATCTTTTCATCTCTCGTAGTATCTTATGTCTCTTGGATGGCGTGTTCATTCCCCGTGTATTATATGTCAAAAATCTGACTTCTGTCATGTACCTTTTCTCCTCCTTTTTTCTTTCCTTTTATCCCTTCGCTTGTCGGAACCTACCCTCCCACCCCGTTCCCCCTTACCCCCCCATCCCCCCTCCCCCCTCTCCCCCCTTGGGGTTTTAGGGCCTGTCCCGGCCCCTTCTTGGCGAGCGATGTCTCTGATGCCAGAGGCGTCGTTCCCCATCCTACCCCTGGGGTCGAGCTTCCCTTGTAACACAAGCCCGATACAGTCCCCTCAATGACGCGTCTCCTATCCCCTTGTTGTTCTTTGTGCGTAGCTCCTCAACCTTTCCCTTCCCCCCGTTATCCCTACCCCTTCCCCCCTCTCTCCTCCATCTTATTTTTTCTTCTGTGATTTCTGTTTTCCTACTCTTTGCCACTGTTGTTCCTCTTCTGAGCTTTTCTTTAGGAGTCCCCCCCTCCCACTTTCCCCTTCTTCCAGCTCTGATGTCCGTATGTCCAGTTTTCTGCAGAAGTCCTCGATTTCTTCCGGGTATCTTATTCTAGCTGATCTCCCCTCTTTCTTTCCTATCAGGCACGCTGGGAACCCCCATGTATAGGTAATGTCCTGTCTTCTCATCTGCTCCGTCAACGGCTTCAGTTTTCTTCTATTTCTCGTCTTTTTGGCCAGGTCCATAAATACTTTTACTTCTATTTCCCCAAACTTTACCGGGTTGTTTCTTATACTTTTCCATATCAGCTCTTTGTCTTTGTATTTATGGAACCGGACAATCACATCTCGAGGTATATCTTTCCCCAACATTGGGGGTTTCCTTATCCTATGTACTCTTTCTATCTCTATCTTTTCTCCTTCTGCCTTCCCCAGAACTGGCCCAAATATTTTGTCAATGACTTCCTGCAGATTTTCTTCTTGGACGGTATCCGTTGCCTCCTCTATTGCCTTCTCTGGGATATCCCGGATCCTTAGGTTACTCCTCCTGTCTCTATTCTCCTGGTCTTCAATTTTGTATCTTATATCACGTTGTTCAGTTTGGAGGGAATATACCTGCTCTTTTAAAGTCCTTATCTCTTCCTCTTGTCTTTCCATTCTCTCCTCTGTTTCTTCGACCCTTCTAAGGATCTGTCCCAGATCTGAGCGTACGGCCCCTAATTCTCCTTTCAACGTGGTCTCCAGTTTCTGGAACATTTCTGCAATCTCCGTTTTTGTCGCAATTGATGTACTAAAGGGCATTTCTTCCTCCGCATCCCCCTCTTTCCCTAGCGCAGCTATGCCCCCTGCACTTTCTGTCCCCGTTGACTGTCTTTTTTGTATTCCTTTGTTTGTTGTTTCTTTTTGTTTACTTTTTGTGCCGACTTGTCTATCCGGACTATCCTGTTTATTTTCCTGTACCATATACTTCCTGATGGTGCTTGGACTTGCGCTGGTTCTGGGGGGGTTTACCCCTGCTCCCCTAGCCGGTTTCCCTCTCATCTTCCTCTTCCCTTTTCCGTTAACTCGCGGGGGGTGGGGAGTTCTCAACCGTGAGGGCACTTATAAATCAGTTCCTGTCGGTAGTTAGTGCAGGTTTTTTTTTTTTTTGGGGGGGGGGACCGCCGGTTTGGGCAACTAGTTTCGGGGGGCCTACTTGTCTTCGTGGTTTTATCCGTGTTATCTCCTCCGTATGGGCCCTTACTCCAGTTGAGCTATGTATAGAGCCTGTTATGTATAGAGCCTGTTTCTTTTCGTCTGACGGGAAGTTTTCCACCTCTGGCTTCAACTTTTAAACATGTATCTCCTGCTCTGTCCCCCTGAAGGCCTTGTAGCCTCTGTTGGGATCTTGTTGGTGTATCAGATGTCTCTGGCTTATATGCCAGTGCTGGTGGATCCTGTGCTGGTCTCAGGGGCTTTAGGGGGGGAGTCAGGGTCTCTCTTACCTCTGGTCTCACCTGCACTCCGCAGTTTCTCCCTAGGTGTCCCCTGTATCCTTTATGTCCACCTCCGTGAGTTCCTGCTCCCGTGCTTTATGTATATGCCTTTATGCATATGCCTTCTGTAGGTGCACCATAATTGTTTTGTCCTGTAATAGCAATATGGCCGGGGGGGGGGGGGATGCTGCCGTTTGTAGTGCCTCCCCGTCCTCCTCTATGGACCCGCGCTGTGTTAACCGTTTGCTCAGCTATTCCTTAGCGATCCTTAGCAAATCCCACTGTACATAACCCAAAAGATCTTCCTGTGCCGCATTGCCCAGCGTTAACCGCTTTGAGCAGTGTCCCTGGTGATATAGTAGACCCTCTGCCAGGCAATTTAAACAGTCTCTATGTAAATATGAGGTAAAGGTACTTATCCTTCCTGAACAGCTTCACCGTCCTCGGGTGGACTGTCTCTCCAGTGGCCTGTCTCTGCGTGGATCCTGGATCAGGTTGCAGGGTGCGGGACTTCGGGGGGAAGTTCCGGGTCGGATGCGCGTGCCCTGAAGGCTCGCAGGCGCTCAGCTTAGCTGCTTAGCTGCCCCCCGTATCAGACTTGCAAAACTCGTCCGAGCGGGAAGACCCTAATCGCCTCGCGGCTTCCCCTCTGCTCTCCTCTCCTCCGCGCCGCTTTGCCTTCGCGCCGCGCCGCTACACACATGGGGCCTCTCGACGCGTCATCCGGCGGCTCGTGCTACGTCCGAGCTCCTCCCCTCATGACGCTTTCCCCTTTAGGGTGACAATAGTGACTTAATATTTACTATTGCCTTCCTGTTTCTCCTTCTGGCCAGTTAGGAAGAGCGCGATTGGCCGAGAGGAGAAGCGTTAGTATTGGACGATATCGGGGCGGGGAGGATGTACGGAGATCCAGAAGATGGCCACCATCATTAGCTCTGCATCTCTACATCGCTGCCAAGAGCCTGTGTGACTACCGCCCACTGGGGGGGGGTTGTCGGGTGGACTGTTTACTGCTCGGGGGGGGGGGGGGGGTTGGGGGGTTGGGTGGTTTGTTTGCCTGCTCCACCCAGCTTGAGCACCAGCTGCCACACAGTGTGGGAGCAGCATTTTCAACCCGACCTGTTCTCCTGAAATGGACTACAAACACCCCCCTCCTTCAGTTACATGCTATAGCAGGGTGTTTTATAGCTTAGAGAAGACAGCTTGAAAAGCTAATAGCATTGTCATTGCAGCCTCTACTTCTAAAAACGAGTACGCTGCAATATATTACATTATTGTTTTGGGGCTTTAAAGTGGATGTTAAGGTAATATTATTTTTGTCCTAAAATAAAAAAGAAGTTTATACTTATCTGTTCTGTGCAATGGTATTACCCAGAGTGGTCCCTTATCGGTCCATTACACATTTTACTGTATGTGTGTGCCCCCATAGCAAGCCGCTTGCTATGGTGGCACATGTGAGGGAGCTCTCTCAAGCTGGTCCATAGGCACACACAGTATGGCTTGGCCCCGCCCCTGCTCTCACCTCAGAGGATTTGATTGACAGCAGCAGGAGCCAATGACTTCTGCTGCTCTCAGTTTGTCATGTGAGAAGAGGGAGAGAGAGCAGCAATGTCGCAGAGGGGCACAGCACTGGCTTGAGAGAGGGCAAAGGTAAGTATCTAGTGAGCGTGGGTAGGGAGCAGAGGTGGGGTAGAGAATGCATTATGGTAAAAATGTATTAGACTTTATAACCACTTCAGCCCCAGAAGGATTTACCCACTTAAAGCGGAGTTCCACCCAGAAATTTTTTTTTACATCATTCAAGTCCTTTGCCTATATAGACTTAACTTTGAAAGAAAAAAAAATGTATACTCACCCTAAGTCGCTTGTTGCTAGGTGGTTTCTGTAATCTGCCCCTATTAGGTCCTAGACTCTTCTCCTCACTTCCTGCTTCCCCCTGGCCTCCTGGGAGATGTGACTCATCATTTCCCAGGAGTCAGTGGGCTTCCCTGTACTGTAAAATCGTATTATTTCTATAATACATACCATATATATATATATATATATATATATATATATATATATATATATATATATATATATAAAACAAAAACTATACAAAATTAGTAATGGTGGCGATCACCGATTTTTATCAGGACTGCGATATTGCGGCGGATATGTCGGACATTTTTGAAATTTTTTTGGGACCAATGACATTTATACAGCGATCAGAAATTGAAATAGCCACTGATTACTGTATAAATGTTATTGGCAGGGAAGGGGTTAACCTGCAGGGGGAGATCTAGGGGTTAACTGTGAGGGGGAGGGGCTGCCAGGGGCACCAGAGATCTAACTGATCCCGAGTAAAGGGATCAGTAGATCTGTTATGTCCCCCCTCACAGAACGGGGAACCGACTTTTTTTACATCGGCAGATCCCCGTTCTGGCTCTGTCACAGACGGTCGCGGGTCGCCAGTGGACATCGAGTCCGCCTGACCCGTGGTTCCGCTCAGGGAGTTTCGGGCGGGCACTAGAGCATGCAGGCGGCGAAGCGCGATTGCCCCCTAGCTGCATGTGCGCAGATCGCTATTTATAGATGGCGATTTGCACATCGCTGCCCCTTTGCAGCAGTAAATGTACACAAGCCGGTCGGGCACTGGTTAAGGGAAAAAAAAAGAAATGATGAGGAAGCATACTTATTTTGCTTTGACCCAGTGTTAGTCTGGCATCAGTGAATGTCAGAATTTTGACCTATTAATTAACCCCTTCAGGCCGACAGTAAGCAAATATGCAGCCCTATTGGACTTGGCTTTATTCCGTGGGGTCGCATATTTGTGTACCTCCCTTTGTGCTCACTAGAGCCCCGCCTCCATTCTAATGAATGGGATTCGGAACGGCAAGTTCCGGGTCACCTGATTGCTGGGATAGCCTCTGATTGGCTATCACAGTGATCAGTCACTGTGAAGCCCGCCCCTGTGTTTTCGGTCTCTGTGAATGGGTGAGACAGATACATTGTATCTTTTCCCTGTAGAGATAGGAAAAAATAAGTATGTGAAGGAAAAAAATAATAATTTAAAAAATGTAATTACATTTAAAAAATACCTAGATCAAGGTTTGATCTAGGTCAGTGCCAGGGTTAGTATTTGGGTCAGGGTCAGTATTTTTTGGACAGGATTTTTTTTTCCTTTTTTAAATTAGTATCAGCGTCATTGTGTTTTAGGTAGGATTTAAAAAAAGCAAAAATGCGCACTATTGTTTTTGGGTTGTATTACAGGCACAACTAACACACAGATGTGGTATGGCTGCAATAAAGATATCCATTACTGTTTACCACCATATGAAAGCCCAATTTATCATGAAACAAAAAAACGCGGCACAATCCACCTGGATGCACAAAGTGGCTGTGATGATATTTACAGTTTTACTAAATCATGTCAAAGTCACAAAATTGGGCTTAGGCATTTAGATTTGTTTTACCTTTAGGTGTGAAGGGGAAGGGAAGTCCAAGATCAAGGGAAGTCAGGCTGTCTAGTTATTAGATGTTGCAAACACCGTGCCTTTAAAGTGGAACTACATTACATCTGAGCACCACAAATCAAAAATGCTATTTAATTCATTTTTAATTTTCAAAGCAACTCACAAATCCATCCATGTCTCCGTGCTTTATTTTGTTAAGAAGTCACTTTGAAAATCCCTATCATTTTTGGCCGTAGCCATCTTGAGTAAGGGCAGATGATTCATGTAGCATTTAATTCCTGGAATCCACATGCCCTTAGCTCAGGCATGCAAGCATTAGAGGGTTGCTTAGTTGAGAAAGCCCCTCCTCCGCTACTGAAGACTCCTGGGATGTATGACATTATTTGCTTAGGCATGGAAACAAGGAAGTTACTGAAGAAATGTAAAAAGAAATTAAAATAATTAAATATAATATATGTTCTAATGCTAGCAGCTAAACCACCTCAATACTGGGCACAAAAACCCCCTTCCTACTCAGCTTATAGCGTTATCACATTTTGAATGACAATTACTCAGTCATGCAACACTGTACCCCTATGAAATTTGCATCCTTTTTTTCACACAAATAGAGCTTTCTTTTGGTGGTATTTAATCACTAGGGGTTTTATATTTTTTGTGCTATAAATAAAAGACAGAACATTTTGTATAAAAATGCTTTTTTCTTTGTTTCTGTCATAAAATTTAGCAAATTAGTAATTTTTCTTCAAAAATTTTGGCCAAAATTTATACTGCTACCTATCTTTGGTAAAAATAACCCAACTTGGTGTATATTATTTGTCCTTGTGTAAGTTATAGAGTCTACAAGCTATGGTGCCAATGGTACATCACACCTGATTTACTGACGGCCGATCTCATTTCTTGAGACCTTAACAAGCCAGGAAAGTACAAATACCCCCCCAAATGACCCCTTTTTGGAAAGTAGACATTCCAAGGTATTCAGTAAGTTTCATGGTGAGTTCTTTGAAGTTGTAATTTTTTTCCCACAGTCCTTTGCAAAATTAAGATTATTATTATTATTTTTTTTTTCTACAAAATTGTCATATTAACAAGTTATTTCTCACACACAGAATATGCATACCACCAACTACACCCCAAAACACATTCTTCTGCTCCTCCTGAGTATGGCGATACCACATATCTGAGACTTTTTCACAGCCTGGCCACATACAGAGGCTCAACATGCAGGGAGCGCCGTCAGGTATTCTAGGGACATAAATTACACATCTAATGTCATGACGACCTATCACATTTTTGAAGGCCCTGGAGCACCAGAACAATGGAATTGCCCACAAAATGACCCCATTTTGGACAACAAACACCCCAAACGTATAATCTGAGGCATAATGAGTCTTGTGAATGGTTCATTTTTTTCCAGTAGGTTTTGGAAAATGTGGGGAAAAAAATGAAAACACTTTTATTTTTACACAAAGTTGTTAATTTATAAGATATTTCCAACACATAGCATGTACATAGCAAAAATGACACCCCAAAATACATTCTACTACTCCTCCTGAGTATGGCGATACCAAATGTGTGAGACTTTTACAGGTGATGTCTACTGATAGGTGATGATGGTCACTGACAGGCAATGGTCACTGATGGGTGACGGGTGACTGGTGGTGGTCACTGATGGGTGACTGGCGGTGGTCACTGATGGGTGACGGGTGACTGGCAGTGGTCACTGATGGGTGACTGGTGACTGGCGGTGGTTATCGATGGGTGACGGGTGACTGGCGGTGGTCACTCATGGGTGACAGGTGCACTTTATGATGGCAGTCTGATGACAGGTGCACTTTATGATGGCAGTCTGATGACAGGTGCACTTTATGGGGGCAGATGTGGTGACAGGTGCATTGGGGGGGGGGGGGGCAGGGGTGAAGCGACAGTGTGTGTTTGTGTTTTACAGTGTGGGTTCATAAATAAACATATCCAGGTGTTAGAATGGCCAAGTCAAAGTCCAGACCTGAATCCAATCGAGAATCTGTGGAAAGAACTGAAAACTGCTGTTCACAAACGCTCTCCATCCAACCTCACTGAGCTCGAGCTGTTTTGCAAGGAGGAATGGGCAAAAATTTCAGTCTCTCGATGTGCAAAACTGATAGAGACTTCCCCAAGCGACTTACAGCTGTAATCGCAGCAAAAGGTGGTGCTACAAAGTATTAACTTAAGGGGGCTGAATAATTTTGCACGCCCAATTTTTCAGTTTTTTATTTGTTAACCGCTTGCCGACCGCTGATTGGCATTTGACGGTGACAAGGTGGCTCTATTGCGTGAATCGCCGCCATATGACGGCGGCTGCAAGATCGAGCCTAGTGAGCGTGCGCATGCCGCCGGAGGCGCGCCCGCGCGCTCACTGTGTCCGGGGAGGGCCAGGGAGCGGGTGCGGCGGATTTGATCTCCGCCGGCCACCCGCAATGCCCCCCCCCGGAAACAACGGAGGTCCGAGTAAGTAAACACGGACCTCCGTTCTGTGAGAGGGGGAAGGGCTGTGATCACAGCCTTCCTCTACATGGAGGCCGTGATCACTTCCCTTCCCCAGCTAGGGCAGTCTCCCCACAGTTAGAACACGCCCAGGGAACACAGTTAACCCTTAGAGCGCCCCCTGCAGGTTAACCCCTTCACTGCCAATGACATTTACACAGTAATCAGTGCATTTTTATAACACTGATCGCTGTATAAGTGCCAATGGTCCCAAAAAAGTGTCAAAATAGTCTGACATGTCCGCTGAAATATCGCAGTACCGCTAAAAATCGCAGATCGCCGCCATTATTAGTAAGAAATAAAAAAAAAATAAAAAACCCCAGAAATGAATTCTCATCATCCGTAAACGCGACCACTTTTGCGCAAACCAATCAATAAACGCTGATTGCGATTTTTTTTATCACAAATATGAGGAAGAATATAAATCAGCCAAAACCGATGAAAAAAAATGTTTTTTTATATTTTTTTTTGGATTTGTATTTTAGCAAAAAGTAAGAAATTTGGGTTTTTTTGCAAAATTGTTGCTCTTCTTTTGTTTATAGCGGTGATCAGAAATGACGCAGCGGTGATCAAATACCACCAAAAGAAAGTTCTATTTGTGGGAAAAAAGGACGCAAATTTAGTTTGGGTACAACGTCGCACGACCGCGCAATTGTCAGTTAAAGCGACGCAGTGCTGAATCGCAAAAAGGGCTCTGGTCCTAAAGGGGGAAATCCTTCCGGGGCTGAAGTGGTTAAAAAAGTTTGAAATATCCAATAAATTTCGTTCCACTTCATGATTGTGTCCCACTTGTTGTTAATTCTTCACAAAAAATTACAGTTTTATATCTTTATGTTTGAAGCCTGAAATGTGGCAAAAGGTCGCAAAGTTCAAGGGGGCCGAATACTTTCGCAAGGCACTGTATATGAAAACCCAATGTTCTATAACACACATCTGAGAACCCAATGTTATAGAACATAGTGCATTTTCATAGCTCTGATCACTGTATAAATGACAATGGTCCCAAAAAAAGTGACCGATCTGTCCGCCGCAATATCGCAGTCCTGATAAAAATCGCAGATCGCTGCCATTACTAGTAAAAAAAATAAAAACGCCATAAATGAATTCTCATAGTTTGTAGACGCTGCATTATTTATTCTTTTTTTTTATATGTATTATAGCAAAAAGTAACAAATATTGGTTTTTTTTTTCAAAATTGTCGCTCTTTGTTTGTTTGTTTATAGCAGTGATCATAATTGACGCAGAGGGGATCAAATACCACCAAAAGAAAGCTCTATTTGTAGGGAAAAAAGGACGTCAATTTTGTTTGGGTACAACGTCGCATGACTGCGCAATTGTCAGTTAAAAAGACGCAGTGCCTTATCGCAAAAACTGCTCTGGTCAGGAAGGGGGTAAATCTTTCTGGGGCTGAAGTGGTTAAAGACAAATTACAATGAATGAATAAAGATCTGCATTCATTTGAATATTTTACATATGCTTAGGTGTCAACTTTAAAGCGGAGTTCCACCCAAAAGTGGAATTTCCACTTTAAGGGAAGGTGACCCCCTGACATGCCACAATTCGCATGCCATTTTTTTCAGTTTTCACAGGGTCCTTTATGCCACTTCCTCCTCTGGTGCTGCAGAGCCAGAAGGAAGTTCACCTTCCTCCCCTCCCACCTGGTGATCTTCTGGGACACGGCACAGGTCTCAGAAGATACACCGGCCATTCACAGCGCACAGCAAGGCTCGCACAGTGTGTGCCCAGTTTTGAAGCCAAAGCTGGGCACCCACACTTGTGATGCTGACGCCACCGAGAGGGAGGGGGAGAAGAGCGAGCCTTCGGGCAGCCGCATCGCTGGAGGGAGGGACAGATGAGTGTCCAATTGTTAAAAGTCAGCAGCCACACTTTTTGCAGCTGCTGACTTTTAACTGGGTGGGAATCTGCTTTAGGGCCAGCATAAACCATAGAAACACAGTCCAGATGCATTCCAGGTGCTTTCCTGCAGGCACATTTTTGACATATTTTTGATGCAGTCCAGGGCTTCCCCCCCCCCCTCTCTTTTCTTAACCTTAAGGGCCAGTTCCGGTGCGCTTTTTTATGTTTTCCGGTGCATTTCTGGTGCGCTCCGGTGCATTTTTACACTTTCTGGTGTGTTTTTGATACGTTCTGGTGCATTCCAATACAGTTCAGTGCAGAAAAAATGCACCATGTTCTACTTTTTGTTTCTGGAACTGGAACGCACTGAAACTGACCACACTGGTGTGAACTATGCCATTAAAAACCATATAACCTACTTTCCATGCGTTTTTGATACATAAAAAACACACTGGACTGCATGTGGTGTGAACTGACCCTAAAACCGCATGGAAAGTAGGTTATATTCCAGAAATAAAGTAAAACATGCTGCATTTTTTCTGCACTGAACTGTACTGGAATGCACCGGAACCTAGCAAAAACGCACTGGAATGTGCCAAAAACACACCGGAAAGCGTAAAAATGCACCGGAACGTACCAGAAACGCACCGGAAAGCATAAAAAACGCACCGGAACTGGACCTTAAGGTTAAGAAAAGAGGGGTGAAAAGCACTGGACTGCATCAAAAACGTGCCAAAACTGCGCCTGCAGAAAAGCACCTGGAATGCATCTGGACTGTGTTTCTATGGTGTGAACTGACCCTTAGGGACAGTTCACACCACATGCGGTCCAGTGCATTTTTTTTATGCATCAAAAACGCATGGAAAGTAGGTTATATGGTTTTCAATGGCATACTTCACACCAGTGCGGTAATTTTTTCTGCACTGAACTGTACTGGAACGTGGCAAAATGTACCAAAAATGCACTGGAAAGCATAAAAAAATGCACCGGAACTGGAGGGGGGAAAAAGCACCGGACTGCAGACTGCATAAAAACGTGTCAAAAACGTGCATGCAGAAAAGCACCTGGAACGCATCTGGACTGCGTTTCTATGGTGTGAACTGGCCCTAAAAGTGGATGTAAACCCTCCATATCCTCAGTGAAGTGAACAGCCTCAGATGATACACAGAGATGACACAAAGCTCCTTATACAAGTCTTACAGGTACAGTTGTGTTCAAAATTATTCAACCCCCAATGCTGTAAATGGTTTTAGGGAATTTAGTGTACATTTGTAATTGCATTCTGAATGAAATCCTACAAGGACTTCTTAAAGACAATTAGTTTTGTAATACAGTAGTAAATGTTTCTTTTGTGAATTCTTCATTGACATAATTATTCAACCCCTTAAAGACTACCACTCTGAAGAACAGAGGTTCAATGAAGAGAAGGGCCCGCAGCAAGATAACAGAAGAGATCAGCGCAGGGGCCGCATGACAGGGTACCTGGGCGCCCAAGAGTTAACTAGAATCAGGGGAGGTGTAGACACTGAAAGGGGGCGGATCAGACATATAAGCGAAGGGTGCGGCTCACAGGGGCAGAGCGGGAACAACGGAAGATCCAGGAGGACCTGCGCACCCTGCTGCAGTACAGTAGGCCATGGATGTGGAGGTGATACTGCGCCAGCTCCGTGCGGCCGCTGCCCATCGCGGCGCGGGCTGGCTCCAGGAGAGAGTCGAGGAACTCGGGGTGGACCTAGAAGCGGAAGGGGAGCGGGCACCGGCACGCGCTCGGCGGTCGCGGCCGCCGGAGCGGTACAGTCCGGCCGCATCCCCGGGAGTGAGGCGCCAGCATGGGAGCCCGGCAGCGGACCCTCTGGGAGGACCGCTACCCGTCGCCGGCGTGCCTCGACCGCGTCATAGTGGAGGTGTAGGTACCGGATGACATGACGTCGTCCCACGCGTCCAGGAGGACCTAGAAGGCAACAAGGGCGAGACGGGGACACTCGGCGTGGGAAGCGAATATACAGACTAGGCGGGGGAAA
>BLSH010428373.1:3709-13831 GCA_018402905.1 Glandirana rugosa | reverse complement strand
TTGCTGGCCAATTAAGAACAGGGATACCATGGTCCTTAAACCAGGTACTGGTAGCTTTGGCACTGTGTGCAGGTGCCAAGTCCTGTTGGAAAATGAAATCTGCATCTCCATAAAGTTGGTCAGCAGCAGGAAGCATGAAGAGCTCTAAAACTTCCTGTTATACGGCTGCATAACCCTCTGCCGTGTTATGGAGCTGAGTGAGTGGACACTGGGGGGAGAGGAACCGATCATTTCCGCTGCTGCCGGCAGGGTCCGGTAAGTGGCGGAGATGACCGGAATGCGGCGGGGGGGCACCTCTCCCGCCGCTGATAAAAGTGATCTTGCGACGAATTCGACGCTAAGACCATTTTTATCTTACAGGGAATTGCCTGAAGAAAAAAAAACGGTATCTGAATGGTGCCTGCAGCTGCACCCACCATTCAGATATCACCACTCAAACCCAAGGACGTCATATGACGTCTGGTGGTACAGAAGTGAAAGCCGTTTTATTTCCTCCTTCTTTTTTTTTTTTTTTATATATAGCATTTTGACTTTTATTTATTTATTTTTCTATAGGGCGGGTTGAAGAGCCAAGTTTTCAGTCAAGTTCGTCTTCAAAAGCACAACTAAGTCACAAGGAAAACGAGACCTACGGGTGTCTTATGTGACTGAAAGTCTTCATTGCAGTTCACTGGAGGTTTCATCCAGGACACAACACAGATCGGTGCTCTAAAAGTCATAAATGTTTTGGATCCTCTTCAACGTTGATTCAGCCTCAGAGGACAACAGGAGAGAAGTAATTTCAGTGTCCTGTAAGTGACAGTGGTTTCACGGTAAAGTCCAACCCATGTATACATAAGAGGAGTCATTTCAATCTATTTCTTGTTTGGAATATGACAAAGGTTTTACAATGGAGGCAAAATCTATCACACACCAGGGGGTTCACACTGGAGAGAAGCCGTATCCATGTTCTGAATGTGACAAAACTTTTACAGTGAAGTCATCTTTTCTTAGACACCAGAAGAGTCACACTGGAGAGAAGCCATATCAGTGTTCTGTATGTGGCAAAGCTTTTATATTTAAGAAAGAACTTCTCGCACACCAGATGATTCACACCGGCCATAAACCCTACCAATGTTTTGAATGTGGCAAAGCTTACACACAGAAGAGTAATCTTAAGTTACACCAGAATGTTCACACTGGAGAGAAGCTATATCCGTGTTCTGAATGTGAAAAGGTTTTTACAATAAAGTCAAATCTTTTCAAACACCAGATGATTCACACTGGAGAGAAGCCATATCCGTGCTCTGAATGTGACAAAGCTTTTGTAAGTAAGAAAGATCTAACCATACACCAGAGGATTCATACTGGAGAGAAGCCATATGAGTGTTCTGAATGTGGCAAAACTTTTGCAATTAAGAATTCGCTTATCAAACACCAATGGGTCCACGTTGAAGAGAAGCCATATCTGTGTTCTGAATGTGGCAAACCTTTTACAACCAAACAAGCGCTTATTGTACACCAGAGAATTCACGCTCCAAAGAAATATCAGTGTTCTGAATGTGATAAAAAATTTTCAATTAAGTCAAAACTTATCACACACCAGATGGTCCACACTGGAGAGAAACCATTTCAGTGTTCTGAATGTGGCAAAGCTTTTAAATCTAAGAAAGATCTTATCATACACCAGAGGATCCACACTGGGGTGAGGCCATATCAGTGTTCTGAATGTGACAAAGCTTTTACACGGAAGTCATATCTTATCGCGCACCATTGGGTTCACACTGGAGAGAAGCCCTATCAGTGTTCTAAATGTGAGAAAGCTTTTACAGCGCAGTCAGGTCTTATCAGACATGAGAGGATTCACAATGGAGAGAAGCCAAATCATTGTTCTGAATGTGACAAAGCTTTCGCTACCAATATTGAGCTTGTCAGACACCAGATGGTTCACACTGGAGAGAAGCCATTTCAGTGTTCTGAATGTGACAAAGCTTTTGCACAGAAGTCACATCTTATCAGACACCGGATAGTTCACATTGAAAAGAAGCCAATAATGCTTGGAATGTGACAAAGCTTTTACAATTAATGACAGGCTAATCTGTCAACAGAGAATTCACAAGCTTCAACTGCAGAGGAAACTCTGGAAGAAGGGGGGTTAAAGGAGTTTTGGGTGTCATTAGTTCCACAGCCCCAATGTTATCCCACAAGCTAGGGAAGAAGTGAAAAGATAAAAAGCTACTTCTGTAAGTAAACTGGAATGTAATGGGCGCATGCATTGAGTTGTATGTTTTGCATGTAATACATTTTTATCATTCACTACCTGAGCTGTGTTTTCTTCATTGTCACATCCTTAGCTAATACACGACCAACACTGCCTCCATACCAGAGACCAGGAATGGGGCAAGTGGCATCTTTCCAAGCCACTGAAGCTGCAGTGGGAGAGTCCATTCCAGGTTCTGCTGATACATTATCAGGCAGCTTGAGGGTTCCAGCTAAGCCCATCTTGTCTGCACCTCCCATTATACGTTCCACCGCCTCCCATGATCCATGCCTCCTTTCCACATTTCATGTCCTCTTCTGGATGGCAGCTTTGCAGGCAGGTCTGCAGCTGGGACACCAGCCAGGGAGACATCTCTGTTCGGAGAGAGGGCAACTTCCTAAGCTGGCATAGGGCTTCCAACACCAAGTTGCTGTTGTTTATGGGATGCATGCAACAGTACAACTTAATCCCAGTTGACCACTTATGTTTTGTCTGCTTCTGCTGAAAGTCTCAGGGATGCCATCAGATGAAGAATGATTATTCTTGTTATCTTTTTTCTCTGTCCAGCTATTGTTCACCTCCATAGACCATTCACGCAGCACAACTGCAAGCTATTGGAACTTACAAAGTACGGAGTGTGCCATCCTATTCCTACAACCTCTTCTGGGGGACTGAAATTCCTCTGATTGGGATTCAATTTAATGACTGAATCGGCAGATCTCTTTTTTTGGGGTAAAGGTTGCAAAGAACAATTCTTTTCCCTGGAAACGTTGGGGCATTGGCACTAAAGGGTAATCATGGGCAAAATCAATAATTACATCAATAATCAAATCTGTCTGCATAGTCTTTTGGGGTTTTTTGAGTTAGCAGACTTCCTGCTGTTGGTCTTATCTTTGAATTGTCTTCTGATATTTACTGTCCTGCTGTAAAAGGTGTAAATGATTTCCCACATGTTTCCTGTAGTAGCAGGGACTACAAATTCATATTAGGAGGGGTGCCTACCCAAGGGGTTCACCTTTTTGGATTTGGAAGAACATTTCACATGGTTTCTTAAGTGGTTGTAAAGGCACAAGGTTTTCTTTTTTATTACCTTTCTGCATTCTATGCAGGTAAATCTTCTGTGTGCAGGAGCCCCTATACCCCCCTATTACTTACGTCAGCTCCCTCTTGACCCAGAAATGTTCATGAAAGCCTTGCCTCTCTAGGGACTCACACTCCCGATTGGCAATTGGCTCTCGCTGCTGTCAATCACAGTCAGTGAGCCAATCAGGAGATGGGGGGGGGGGGGCGAATCGCGGCTCCATGTGTGAATGGACGCACAGAGCTGTAGGTCGGAAGCGCTTAGGTGCCCCCCACAGCAAGATCCCGGCAGGAGGAAGAAGCCAGAAGCGCCAAAAAGGGACCCAGGCTTGAGGATCTGGGCTGCTCTGTGCAAAACCACTGCACAGAGCAGGTTAGTATAACATGTTTGTTACATAACAGAGAAAAAAATAAAAGTAGGCTTTTTAGAATCACCTCCAATTCCATTAATGACCCCGACAAGGGGAGTCTCGCTTACTTCACTCAGCATAGGAGAGGCAATCACAGGCCAGTAACATTTCATGGTTTCTCAATGTAATTGCAGAAAGTTTAATCCCCATTGGTCCAATGGATTCCTAGTCCTTCCACACAAGAAGGAAATGTTATCTGGAAGGAGCACCCTAAAATGTCTTCCCTTCAACCCCACCCATAGCTGTACTTTAGGTTATGTCCCCCCCCCCCCCCCATATCTGTAAGGGAAATCCTCAATTTCTCCCAATACTCCCCTGGCCTTCCAGTGAGAAGAAACATTTTCTCTGGAGTGGAGATGTTTTATGCAGTGAGCCCTTCATAGACGGGATGGGGAATCTAAGTCATCTAAGATAAGTAAGATGAAGCCGTGTACTAGAGTCATGGATCAGATAACCAATGAGACCATTGATGTTATAGCAGAGCTGACAGCAGAAGGGTCTCCATCACCTAAGGTGGTGTCACAGAACTGCATCTCTCGGAAGCTCAAGGTGGAGTCTACAAACCGGTGTCCCATAGAGAGTGATGTACATTTATTTTATATCCTGAGGATCTCAGAAGGAGAGATCTACACAAGGTAAAGGAGGTTCAACAGACACCTGGGTGGGAGGAAGTAGGGATTTATTTTCTTGGATGGGTTTAGGTGGAACTTGGTTGAGTAATATGGTGGCTTTGCTTCTTAGGCCATTAGTTGCTACTATAGATTTGAAAATGATTGTATACATTGCTGATGTTCCTTTCGCTGTTGATTTTGCTTTTTTTGTGCACAGAGATAAATTCAGATTATCTGGAGATTTGCTAAATCACAGAATATTTTTTTTTCTTACTGAAACAAAGACCCTGGTGGCAGTTGCCATTTTTATGTCATACAATATTAGCACAGCTTTTTAACTTAACTCTACTGGTATCACATAGGGGTTGATGGCCTCCTTGTGATGTCATAGTGCGTGTCAGAGGTGCTATTTAAAGAGTTGTCTATTAAACTCTCAAAGTCCCCTTTTATACGCCTAAAAAAGATGACACAGATCATGTTTGATCAGAGCTCCTATCCCAGGCACAGCAACCAGGGAACGAGAGCGCCGAACCCAGAAATGACGATCTCACACCTTCCACATTCATTCATTGAAGAGATCAGAGATTGGATGTTTGCTGATCTTCTTCTCTCACCGCGGACCCCCACCATGCCTGTCTTGGGCTTGCAGGAGGGGTAGCTGACCCGGTATACATGATGGGGGGGAGGAGTATATTCAATGCGTCTGAGTCACTTCCCCCAGAAAGCCGACAGTTGGTGTAATAAATGTAAACAATCTCCCTGGCTCTATAGCTATAAGCTGTGCTGCTGCTGATGTAAACCTTCCATTGGCCGCAGTGAAAGGGTTCCACTAATGTCCATCTGCCAAACCTGTATCTGAGGAGACCATAAAATCAGCATTAGAAAGAGATGTGAGCGCGGCTTCAGTCAGGCGATGGTCCTGGTGGTCATGGTCTTCTTCTCCTTCAGGTCCTCTAACCTTGTAGATGGTGACATGGACTTGTTGGGTGGGGATGAGCAGGAGGGGCTCTGGGTTATCTTGGACCCAATGAGCTTCTTATGGATAAAAGATTAAAGTGTCTTCTGGGAATTTACAAGGATTTGGATGTTTAGAGGGTTAAATAAGTGGGTGTGGCTGGTATTAATGAGGGGCGTGTTGTATGATACTCAGTTTCTTAGTGTAGATGATATAAATGGTATAAATATATCCATGAAATGTAAATATTCTATCTCTTTTCTTCTGTTGTCAAAGTGTCACATATATATGATTAATAAAGTTGGATTCTATTTTCACCACACAATAGCGTGGTCTGGGTTCTTCTACAACACATCCCCCCAAACATGTAATCTTCCAGTTCTAGGAGTCTGGTGGAATGGGGGACAAGCTGATTGTATCTCTTAGGTCCCTTGTACATGGGGGGTCCAGCCCCTGTGTGTGCAATGCTGGCACCTGGTAGGCACAGCGCCCAGCCCCGCCGCCTGCAGCCTGGCAAAGTCTACACTACGGCTGGACCAGGATAAATGCTGCACCACATTTACCTCGTGTTTAGGGGACTCTGCGTTCCGGGAGAAATGCCCATCATCCTCATCAGACAAAGAATAAAGAGGGAGAGGATGGCTCTGTGAGAAGAGCAGAAGTTCTTCTAGGAAGATTGATCACTGAAAAGGTCGTCTCTCCTGCAGATGGGGATGAATGAAGGACGGCTCAGATAATAAAGGAGCCACTGCCCCTCCCCCTATGTCACCTCTCCGGAGGATTCACCACACCATTCACCTAACAGAGAGCAGCCTTTCTAGAATGGAATTCCAATGGACTCCTTCCTAAGATTTGGATGAGGTGAGAATGGAAATAATGAAAGATAAAACCATCATTACCAAGTCCAATAGTGGTGATCAGAAAGACAGAAATGTGGTCTTCAAAATGCTCTTTTTTACCTGTTTTGTAAACGGGTCATTTTGTGGATGTTTGTCCTGTCCTGGAACTTCAGGGCCTCAAGAAGTGTGATAGGAAATCAGATGCAAAATGATTGTCCCTGGAAAGCCTGGATTTCGTGCCCCTCTATGAATCTAAACAACAAAACCCTTTTACACAAAGAAATGGGGGACCCAGCAAAAAAGTTCAGCCCAAATATTGCCTGTTTGTCGAACACCCAAATCGGTGGGATGTGCACCTGCCAAGTGCCCCCAGAATGCGCACTGCGTGCTGCTGGGTAAGAAGCTGGCCAGAAAGCGAGCCGCGTTGTCTTAACGGATGAGTCATCGGCTGAATGAAAAAAAACATTGCCAGCAATAGAAAAAAGTGAAAAAAAAAAAAATGTGTGGCGTCCTCCCCAATCCATATCAGGCCCTTAGCAGAGCATGCAGCCCGGCAGGTCAGGAAAGTGAGGGAGGACTGGAGAGCGAGTGCCCCCCCCCCCCCAGAACCATATCAGGCCACGTTGATGGGGACAAGGGCCTCTTCCCAGCAACCCTGGGTGGTGTTTGTGGGGTCTGCAGGTGGGGGGGATATTTTTTCTTTTTTTGGGTCTGGCAGTGGCAGTAGGAGTCATGAATGATGATGGATCTACATCGAGGGACATTTTTGCCCCGTCTTTATTTTTGACACTATTTTTGTGAATGAGTAGGGGTGCAATGTACCCCATACTAATTCACACAGGGAAAGGGGCCAGGATCTGGGGACCCCCTTGTTAAAGGGGGCTTCCAGATTATGATAAGCCCCCTGCCCGCAGACCCCCACAACCACAGCCCAGGGTTGTCGGGAAGAGAGGGGCAATGTGCTTTGGAGTGAGGAGGCAGAGCACCCTGCCCCAAAGTACCCCCCCATATTGAAGGTGTATGGTCTGGCATGGTTCAGGAGGGGGTGCCGCTCACTCACCCCCCCCTTTCCTGACCTGCTGGGCGGCATGCTCAGATAAGGGTTTGGTATGGATTTTGAGGCGGACCCCAAGCTGTTTTTGTTTTTTAAAATTTTGGCTTGGGGTTTCCCTTAAAATTCATACCAGACCTGAAGGGCCTGCTATGGATTGGGGGGGGGGCACACCATTCCTTTTTACATTTTTGTATTGCTGGAAATGCTAATGCAGTATATTGCCCGCACTTTAAATGTCTTTTTTTTTTTTTTTATAAATGTCAGTTTTGCTGCAGCAGGTTCTATACAGGCGGTCCCCTAGTTACAAACATCCAACTTACAAATGACTCCTACTTACAAACGGAGGGAGACAACAGGAAGTGAGAGGAAATCTCCCCCTGGGAAGGGAAATTCACTCCTGTAAGAGTTATTTATGGGAAAAAAGATGTCTCCATTGATGCTTTATCGCTAAGGTTTGTTTCCACAACAACCCAAAAAATTAGATTATCATTGGGACAGGAAGTGAGGTGAAATCTTCTGAACAGAAACATAGACAGCAAAACAAACATTGCAGGGGTGTTACCCCTTCCCTATGCTATCCAAAAAGCTTAAAAATAGTTCTTTTGGCCGAAGCTACACTTAAAAATCGGTTCCAACTTACAAATTCAACTTAAGAACAAACTTACAGTCCCTATCTTGTTTGTAACCTGGGGACTGCCTATACGTGGTACAGATGCGCCACCTTACAGGTAGACTAAGGGGACCCCCCCCGGCATGATGTTTAAAGAGATTTTTCATTTTTATTGTTTCACTTTAAGCATTATTAACCACTTGAGCACTGGAAGGTTTACCCCCCTTCATGACCAGGCCATCTTTGGCAATGCGGCACTGCGTTACTTTAACTGACAATTGCGCGGTCATGCGACGCTGTACACAAATACAATTTACATTTTTTTCCCCCCACAAATAGAGCTTTCTTCTGGTGGTATTTGATCACCTCTGCGGTTTTTATTTTTTGCTCTTTAAACAAAAAAAAAGACATAATTTTGAAAAAGACAACAACCAATATTTCTTACTTTGCTATAAAACATCCAATAAAAATAAATAAATGTAAAAACAAACCAAATGGACTTCCTTCAGTTTAGGTCAATATGTATTCTGCTACAAAAAAATCCAATAAGCTTATATTGATTGGTTTGTGCAAAAGTTATCGTGTCTACAAACTATGGGATAAATTTAAAGAATAAGTATTTATTTTATTTTTTTTACTAGCAATTGCAGTGATCAGTGACTTCTGGCGGGACTGCAATCAACAAACTGGACACTAAGTGACACTTTTTTGGGGACCAGTGACACCAATACAGTGATCAGTGCTAAAAATATACACTGTCACTGCATTAATGATACTGGCAGGGTGGCAGGAAAGGAGTTAACATCAGGGGCAATCAAAGGGTTTAATGTGTCCCTAGGGAGTGCTTTCTAACTGAGGGGGAGGTGTTTTTACTGTGAGAAGGCAGAGATCCGTGTTTCTGCTTTGCAGAATCACTACCTCCCCTACTAAGAGAACGGCAATCTGCCTTGTTTACAATTGGCAGGCCACTGTTCTGTCTCCTTCAGGAATGATCGGCGGGACTGCTGATCGGCTCCTGCTGTGTCCAATCACAGCAAGAGCGGGTCGCCGGTATCCAATCACAGCCGGTACGTGATTGCCGCCGTATACGTACTGTATATGGTCAGCAAGCTGTTAAAAGCACTGCTCTTGTAAAACGATCTCTTTAAAAAAAAATGTTTGCATTGCTACGTGTCCCCCAGGGCAGTGCCCGGGCCCCCATACCCCTTTTATGGCCAATTACTTGCATATAAGCCTTCAAAGTGGGCACTTTTGATTTTTCAAATTTGGGACCCATAGATTTCAATGGGTTCGGGGTCTGAACTTTTTTTGATGTTCAAGAGTTCTGGTGAGAACCGAACATGGGGGTGTTGGACCCATCTCTATTCACCCACATGGTACCCCCAGGGGAAGTAGAAGAATGCTTTGTGGTATAATTGTAGGTATGTCTGTGCCGTGTGTGAGAAAGAACTTGTTACCATGACAACTTTATAATATAAAATAAAATAAAATCTAATTTTATTTACTTTCATCATTTTTTCTGATTACAAATAAACTCATAAAGCTTCTTACTGAATACTAAAAAAAGTCAGAACATTCGGGTTGTTAAATTTCCTATATTTATCCCATTGTCTGTAGACCCCGTAACCCTCACACAGACTGAATAATTACACAGATTTGAATTTTGAGCAGAATTCATTCCAGCACAGAACATCTATAGAAAGGTTTATTTACAACGTTTTTTGTTTTTTAGCAGAAACTAAAGGAAGCAAAAATATTTTTTTGCAAATTTTCAGTCTTTTTTTATAGTAGAAAATAACGTATAGACCCCCACTAAGTACAGACCCCCCTCCCACAGTATAGATACCCCTCCCTCAGTACAGACCCCTCCCACTAAATATATACCCCCTTCCTCAGCATAGACCCCCCTCCAAGTACAGACCCCCCTAAGTATAGACCCCCCCTCCCTCAGTACAGACCCCCCCACTACGTACAGACCCCCCTCTCTCTGTATTGATCCTCTTCCATCAGTATAGACCTCCCCCCTCAGTACAGACCCCCCTGTATACAGACTCCCATCCCACAGTATATATCCCCCTCCCCAGGGGCGTATCATTAATTGGTGGGCCCGTGTGCAAGCCCACATCGCACCGATCATCCCCGGCTGTCAACCAGGGAGAGATCATCAATGGGTGCAGTGTGGGTCAGAGCATAGTGGGCCCTCCCCACCCCTCAGGGCCCATGTTCAGTGAACACCCTGCACCCATTGATGATACACCACGATATGACTACCTTCTCCTAGTTATGTCTCTCTCCCCCCAGACATGCATCACCCCCCCAGACAT
>BLSH010428314.1:1334393-1347334 GCA_018402905.1 Glandirana rugosa | reverse complement strand
ATGAGATCAAAGAGTAGAAAAAGGTCAACAGATGGTCACAAACCATTAATGCATAGTCAGACAGGAACAATACACACAACATTGACAGGATGGCTACATAAACCCACTTTGATTGGACAAAATGCACAAGAATTTCAGCTAACAAACATCCAAACAGCTCTAGTGGGGCATTTGTCATTATGCACAATATCAGTCCTTCTCCCCCAAAAATCACAGCAAATAACACAGCCTTGGGCTCTGTTAACACTATTGCGACCCCAAAGCTATTTAGAGTGTGACTTTTCACTCATTGGATCAAAGCTGCGTCAAAAGTCGGAACAAAGTAGTGCAATAAACTTTTTTGGAGTCGCTGTGACTTGAGTCGCACCAATTAGAATGGGGACAATTGAAAAACATGGATTTTCACTTGTCATGCGACTTCACATGTGTCAAGTCGTATAACAACTTGCAGTAGTGGAAACAGAGCCTGAAGGTTTGACCTCATATTATATGGTTTTGGTAAATCTGAAGAAAAAAATCTGCAAAAAATCTAACAGTGTGTATGAGGCCTAGAGTCCAAAAATAACTTGCTTACATTAGAGACATTTTGACAGGAGACAAATAAAATGCCAGCATGTCTCTGGATTGTGGTAAGAAACCCACACAGGGGGAACTTATAAACTTCAACACAAGAATTAGCATGTTGTGGATATGAACCGGCGATCCCAGGGCTGCTAAGCAGAATTGCTAGCTACTTAGCCAGCAAGCAGCCTCACACATGTAGTATGCATCTCTGTGGTGTGAACCAACTCTAAGTCCATAGCCATGCTCAGTGTCCCAAGAAATATACAATATATTGTACAAAGTATTGGGACACCTGCCTTTACACACACATGAAGTATAATTGCAGCCCAGGGTTCAAGATAAAGTTGGCCCACCCTTTGCAGCTTCAACTCTTCTGGGGACGCTGTCCACAAGGTTTAGGAGTGTGTCTATAGAAATTTTTGACCATCCTTCCAGAAGTGCATTTGTGAGGTTAGGCACTGATGTTGGACAAGAAGGCCTGGCTTGCAGTCTCCACTCTAATTCATCCCCAAGGTGTTCTGTTGTGTTGAGGTGCAGGCCAGTTAAGTTCCTCCACCCCATGATGGGAACTTTTAAGGGTTCAGCATACCAAGACATTTTGGACAATTTCATGCTTCCAACGTTGTGGGAACAGTTTGGGCGTGGCCTCTCCCTGTTCCAACACGACTGCGCACCAGTGCACAAAGTCCATAAAGACATGGATGAGGGAGGTTGGGGTGGAGGAACTTGACTGGCCTGACCTCAACCAGATATAACATGTTTTGGCTGAATTAGAGCAGAGACTAAGAGCCAGGCTTTCTCATCCAACATCAGTGCCTAACCTCACAAATGCACTTCTGAAAAAATGCAAAGGGTGGACCAACTCAATAGTGAACCCTACCGATTAAGACTGGGATGCCATTAAAGCTCATGTGTGTGTAAAGGCAGGCGCCCCAATACTTTTGCCTAGATAGTGTATCTGGCAAGATTTTCAATGGTGGTAGAACCCTCCTACACATACAGTATCTCAGAAAAGTGAGTACACCCCTCACATTTTTATAAATATTTTATTATATCTTTTCACGTGACAACACTGTAGAAATGACACTTTGCTACAATGTAAAGTAGTAAGAGTACAGCTTGTATAACAGTGCAGATTTGCTGTCCCCTCAAAATAACTCAACACACAGCCATTAATGTCTAAACCATTGGCAACAAAAGTGAGTACACCCCAAAGTGAAAATATCCAAATAGGGCCCAATTAGCCATTTTCCCATCCCCGATGTCATGTGACTTGTTAGTGTTACAAGGTCTCAGGTGTGAATACATTTGGTGTTATCGCACCCACTCTCTCATACTGGTCACTTGAAGTTCAACCTCTTAACAATACCTCATAACAATGAACTCTCTGAGGATCTGAAAAAAAGAATTGTTGCTCTAAATAAAGATAGCCTAGGCTATAAGAAGATTGCCAAGACTCTGAAACTGAGCTGCAGCACGGTGGCCAAGACCATACAATAATTTAACAGGATAGGTTCCTCTCAGAACAGGCCATGGACATGGATTACTCGAACCATGTCCTGTGGTCTGATGAGACCAAGATAAACTTATTTGGTACAGATGGTGTCAAGCATTTGTGGCGCCAACCAGGTGAGGAGTACAAAGACAAGTGTGTCTTGCCTACAGTCAAGCATGCTTCCGGCACTGAGGAGCTATAGTTCATTTAGGGAACCATGAATGCCAACATGTACTGTGACATACTGAAGCAGAGCATGATCCCCTCCCTTCGGAGACTGGGCCACGGGGCAGTATTCCAACATAACGACCCCAAACACACCTCCAAGGCGACCACGGCCTTACTAAAGAAGCTAAGGGTAAAGGTGATGGACTGGCCAAGCATGTCTCCAGACCTAAATCTTATTGAGCATACTCAAACGGAAGGTGGAGGAGCGCAAAGTCTCTAATATCTACCAGCTCAGTGATTATCCTCATGGAGGAGTGGAAGAGGACTCCAGTGGCAACCTGTGAAGCACTGGTGAACTCCATGCCCAAGAGGGTTAAGGCAGTGCTGGAAAATAATGGTGGCCACAAAAAATATTGACACTTTGGGCCCAATTTGAACATTTTCACTTAGGGGTATACTCACTTTTGTTGCCAGCGGTTTAGACATTAATGGCTGTGTGTTGAGTTATTTTGAGGGGAACAGCAAATTTACACTGTTATACAAGCTGTACACTCACTACTTTACACCATAGCAAAGTGCAATTTCTTCAGTGTTGTCACATGAAAAGATAGAATAAAATATTTGCAAAAATGTGAGGAGTGTACTCACTTTTGTGAGATACGGTATATGCTGCATTTCTTTGGACATATAGGTGGTGGAATTACATTAGTCAGGAATCATTCTTCTTGATTTATTCTGTGATATTTGGTGGTTCTTGGTGGGTAAGTGTTACCCTCTGATTTTTGGGAATTACCTTTTTATTTCTGATGTGGGTACACATATCACATTTTTGGGCTCAAATTAGGATCATTTGGAAATAATAAAAAATATAAAATTGTGACTCTTTTTACATTTTCAGAAGCAATGCTATTGTTTGTGGTTTGTAAAGACACTTGTGTGAGTTTGAGGAAATATTTTTGTGAGATTGACATCAACAAGTGAAAATCACAGAGAAAAATATATTTAACAAAACCATGAAAACCTTACACATCCTAACATTCTTCAAAACAGAATAGATTATAAAGAAGCAACTTTGTTGCAAGGACAATTTCTTTGAGAGAAAGATACATTTCATCTCAAAGTGAAATGGATTTCTTTGGGGAAGTTACAATTGTACCTTTAGAATGAATGGCTGAAACTTGCATTGGGCTACATAGCTCCAAACAATGTTCATTCCCAAAAAAACCCTCTTTAACCACTTCCCGACCGCCTGCCGTGTTTTCACGGCGGCAGTCGGGTTGCTGTGCGCGAATCGCCGTAAAAACACGGCGATCTGCGAACGCCCGCTAGGGGGGGCGCACACCCGCCGCACTCCTGAGGAGTGTGCCCGCGGCTCGGGTGGACCCGATGTCCACCGGCGAGCCGCGATGAGTGGCCACAGGCAAAGAGCGGGGAACTGCCAATGTAAACACGGCGGTTCCCCGCTCTGTTAGTGCAGGCATGGGTAATCTACTGATCCCTGTCACTGGGATCAGTTAGATCTCTCATGCCCATGGTAGCCCAACCCCCCCACAGTAAGAACACACCCAGGGAACACACTTAACCCCTAGCTCTCCCCCCCAGGTTAACCCCTTCACTGCCAATGGCATTTATACAGTAATCAGTGGACATTTAAATTTCTGATCGCTGAATAAATGTCATTGGTCCCAAAAAAGTGTCAAAAATGTCCGACATGTCCGATGCAACATCGCAGTACCGCTAAAAATCGCAGATCGCCGCCATTACTAGTAAAAAATAAAAAAAAAATAAAAACCCCAGAAATTAATTCTCATCATCTGTAAACGCGGCCACTTTTGCGCAAACCAATCAATAAATGCCGATTGTGATTTTTTTTTATCACAAATATGAGAAAGAAATAAATCGGCCAAAACCGGTGAAAAAAAATGTTTTTTTACATATTTTTTTTTTGGATTTGAATTTTAGCAAAAAGTAAGAAATTTGGGGGTTTTTTTGCAAAATGGTCGCTCTTCTTTTGTTTATAGCGGCGATCAGAAATGACACAGAGGTGATCAAATACCACCAAAAGAAAGCTCTATTTGTGGGAAAAAAAGGACGCAAATTTTGTTTGGGTGCAACATCGCACGACCGCGCAATTGTCAGTTAAAGCGACGCAGTGCCGAATCGCAAAAAATGCTCTGGTCCTAAAGCTGGAAAACCTTTTGGTTGGTAAGTGGTTAAAACAGTGCTCATTTTGGTATTTACTATAGCTCCCTGTAATTACTCCATTGGAGTAAAAATGAGAGCAGTTTCAGGTCTGAGTATGCACAGTTGTGCTCAGCTGTGCTCTGCACCTAGGAGCAAAGAGATGGGGAATGCATCTCTTTTCAGACTTTTTAAGATATTTCAGTGTAGAAATCACTTTTTCACACAGTTTAAAAGCAGATTATCTTTAGACAATATACTGCATATTTTAGTGATTATATCATGCTCTAAACATTATTTCCATGTGCACTTCTCCAGGTCCTGACTGGAGTAAGGGTTTGGGCGCTATCTGTTGCCTGGGCGCTATAGTGAATTTGAGTTAGGGAGTATTTTTGCTGCCTGCGCTATTGTGAATACCGTTTTAGAGCTATTTAGTGCCATTTGCCATTTTTGGCACTAAATAGCACTTAGTGCCACAAATGTGCGCCTGAGCACTATAGTAAATAAACCCCATAGTGTTTGGGGTTTTGAGTAATTTTCTAGCAATTTTGTTTTTGCTATTCATGTTGTGTTCTGCATGTTAAAGGATTATTACCCTTTATGTACTTACCTACTACTGTGGGGTTTCATGTCAATAAATGTGTTATCATCTTTTATATTTGTGTTATTGCCTGCCTGATTCAAAGTCCCAATACTTTCTATTTTTGTATCCAGAATATGGATGGAGGTGCACCTCCCCTTGTGCACCTAATTTAACCACTTCAGATTCACGCTATTGCCGATTGACAGCTACAGCACGGATCTGAATTGCCGGGAGGCTGTCAATTGACGTCCTCCCCTTTGCGTGCTCCAGGCTCGCTCTCGCAGCCGCCGCACGCTGCGCAAGCGTGCCCGCGATCCCTTCACTGAGAGCCAGAACGGGGAACCGCCGATGTAAACTCGGGAGATCAGTTAGATATGTTATGTTCCTGTCAGCCCCACACAGTTAAAACACATACAGGGAACACATTTAACCCCTTGATCGCCCCCTTAGTGTTAACCCCTTCCCTGCCAATGACATGTATACAGGAATCTGTGTCTATTTTTAGATCTGATCACTGTATAAATGTCATTGGTCCCAAAAAAGTGTCAAAAATGTCAGACATGTCCGCCCCAATATCGCAGTCCCGATAAAAATCGCAGATCGCTTGCCATTACCAGTAAAAAAAAAAAAACATAATAAAAACGCCATAAACCAATTTCCATAGTTTGTAGGCGCTATAACTTTTGCGCAAACCAATCAAAATACGCTTATTGCGATTTTTTTTTACCAAAAATATGTAGAAGAATATATCTCAGCCTAAACTGAGGAATAAATTATTTTTTTTATTTTTTATTTTTGGATATGTATTTTAGCAAAAAGTAAAAAAAAATGTTCTTTTTTCAAAATTGTCGCTCTTTTTTTGTTTATAGCGCAAAAAATAAAAACCACAGAGTTGATCAAATACCATCAAAAGAAAGCTCTATTTGTAGGAAAAAAAGGACATAAATTTTGTTAGGGTACAACATCGCACGACCGCGCAATTGTCATTCAAAGAGTGACAGCGCTGAAAACTGAAAAATGGTCCGGGCAGGAGGGGGGCTTAAGTGCCCGGTAAGCAAGTGGTTAAAGTCCCAGTATATGTAGATATACATTCCCCCTCTCTTTGTATTCATGAATTAGGGATGGAGGCGGAGTTCTACAGACTTGTTTGTAGCCATTGATTGGCACTATACTTACCACAATATGGTTACTTCTATCCTCCTGGGGACGTTCATGGGTGTGCCCGGTGTTCCTGCAGATCCCAACACCTCAGCTCCCGGGGTAGACACATGGCGACTCTTTCACATCAGTTCCTTTTAGGTTTAGGATGTAAGTTGAACCATTCATTCTTTTTCACATCTCTCCCATAATATGGATTTCCATTTAGACCATTATATATTTCCCCATATATTTTTACATTCTATACAGACAATTGTAGCATCCGCTCCTGATGAGTTGTATTTATCGACAAAATGAGTCAAGCTTTACAGGAGGCAGCCTATATTCTATACATGGCTCTATCAACATCCCATTTCCATCCAATATGGTTTTACTCTATCACATCTATGTACATTGTATATTGCTTTCATGGTATGATACAATTTGTTTTTATACTATGGTCCCATTTATGTGCAATTTTTTTTTTTTGCTATTCATGTTGTGTTCTGCATGTTAAACGGTTATTACCCTTTATGTACTTACCTACCACTATGGGGTTTCATGCCCATGACAATAAATTTGTTATCATCTTTTATATTTGTGTTATTGCATGCTTCATTCAAAGTCCCAAAACTTTCTATTTTTGTTTTTAGTTCTGCTATGTGTCTATGTGTGCAAATCACACTGTACTTTTTACATATAAACTGATTGGAAACGTGTGGGAACTTTCAGATGTAACAAGTAGAGCTGATAGGATCACTGCTGCTAACAGCCAACAGCAATGGCTCAAACTGTATGCTTCTACTCTTTCTTCCATACTTTACATCTCATCTTTTTTACTTTATTTGCACTGAGTAAATAAACATGTAAGGGTCAGACTAGTAATCTGGCAACTGCTGGTTGATGTTGGTATGAGCATTAGTGGACTGTTTAGGACATCTGTTTTGTTCCAACAAGTGTTTTAGGTTTATATATACTTAGCTAGCCTGGATAATATTTCATATGAAAAAAATTAGCTAAAATAATCTTTGGTGCTCTTCTGAAGATTGATTGACAACTCTAACTTCCATTTCTCCTTTGTTGTCTGACAGTTTGCAGAGAAATTCCAGGAGGTGAGGGAGGCTGCTCGACTGGCAAGAGAAAGATCTCAAGATAAAACCGAGCTAACAAACCCAGCCCTCGGTATCACTCCACAGGTAAGGTATCCTTCATACAAGTGTTCTGGGGAGAGGAAACAGAGAGCTCTTCTACTGGACAGTGCGCTAAACACACAGCTAGACTTCATACACATGGGCAGCATACACTGCAAATTTCAGGTACCCGGGATGTCCTGAACCTGTGTACAGGTGTCCATAGATATAAATGGGTGAAGGTAGCTGTACACAGATATGCATTAGCGTATAATAGCGCACACACATAGAAATAATGTCTCGGACGTACATATACCTGCATTTGGGACATTATGTCTGTGTGAGTGCATTACTTTATGCTAATAGGGGCACACAGCTGCGTACAACCACTGTCCCCCAAATATGTCTATGGCCAGAGCACCAAGATATCCCGAGCACCAAAAATATGCAGCCTGTTTACACTGAACAGATAAATGCGCACAGCTGCATGTAGCCTAAAACCTTCAGATATGGTGTTAGTGTACATAAGGGGAAAGGGACTAGCAAAGGACTCTACACTTTTAAAAAATTGCTGTTGTCCCATCCTCATAATTACTGTACTATAACAAAATTGAAAGTTCTGCCTTTGAAACTAATTTTTTTTAAAGACTGGGGCGAGGGGACCATTCGGATCTGGTATGGATTTTAAGGGGAACCCCACACCAAAATTAAAAACAAAATCAAAATCCTTACCAGACCCTTAGAGCATGCAGTTTGGCACGACAGGAAAGGGGGGGATGAGTGAGCACCCCTCCCTCCCCTATACCAGGCCACATGCCCTCAACATGGGGAGGGGGTGCTTAGGGGCAGAAGGGGCTCCCCCTTATGCCCAGTCCATAACATTATAAAGGGGTGGGGGTTACCCAGTCACATCATCCAATAAACACGCCTCTTAGTTTATTTAGTGGCTGGAGGTGATGGAGCTGTCAGATGGCGGGAGCCAGTGTTGGGTGCAGAGCTTTTTTTTTTTTTTTTTAATGCAGATTGGCATTCATCGTGATTGATGATGGATGTACACCGGACAACAAATCTTTTTATTATTATTTTTTGAATATTAAAACTGGCCCCTGTCTTTATTTACACTACCCTTTTTTTGTGAATGAGTAGGGGTACCCCCTACTCATTCACATGGGGGGGAGCCAGGATCTGGGATCCCTTGCCCACAGACCCCCACAACCACCGCCCAGCGTTGTGGGGAAGAGGCCCTCAGATACAGATCTGGTATGGATTCCGAGGGGGACCCCACATCATTTGTTTTAATTTTTTATATGCTGGCAATATATTTGTTTACATTCTGCTGTCAGCGTGGGAATCCTGCTGACAGCAGATAAGTCATGGTTGTTAAGTACGCTGCAGACACCCACTCCCTAACAACCAGGTAAAATGAAGCAAGATCCTTAAAGGAGAAGTCCAGCCAAAGCTTGTTTGGCTGGGCTTCTATGGGACACAGGAGTGCAATACGCTCTCTGCTGATGTCACGGATGTCCGTCCAGGCACCATGTCATCTCGACCTCGGAGTCTGAATCCACCAGGTGCCATGATTGACACCCGGCTCGGCAAGCCCCTCCACAGCCCAGCGCTCCAATGAGCATGGAGGAAGATCAGCAGAGAGCTGTGAGTGACAGTCTACAGCTCTCTGCACATGGGGCAGTGAAAACTGAGCTATCGGTGATGTTCGATCGCTCAGTTTTCAGTGTAGAAGCCCTGGGGTACAGATGCAGCATTGGACCCATGCTGCATCCACCTAGGTAAGTATAAATGGGAAAAAAACAGAAACCCATACTTCTCTCTTAAATATCGCATGTGTGGACCACTACATAAATACCACATTCAATTCTTTATTTATTTCCTTTTGTGAATTGACCTTATGCTGTATTTACCAAATGTTTTTGCTTTATGCGGTAAATACCACATAAAGCAATAGTCAATTGACATTTTCAGGATTGCATGCAGTGTTTGGGAAAACACCTAACTACTGCATGCAATCTGCTTTTGTGAATGGAGCCCACTTTCTATTAAATATACATTATTTGGTATAGCATGTTTTATGTTTTTATTAGCCTATTTATTTTCCATGATAATTCAAGATTATAAAAATGAAAAGTAATCCCAGCCTCTAAAATATTATCATGTTAATGTAATTTCAATGTAATTTCAAAAGTAATTCTCAATCTTTTTCAAAATCTGCACCTTTTATTAAAATACTATCTGGAGATCCTGCCATGAAGGTCACTCTTGAGGCAGTTCCTATTATAAGCTAACAACACTCTGTCCCTGTATCCCAGTTGTGCTCTTGTGTTGTCACCCTGTCGGTTAGAAATATACAAAACACAATTAGATCTATTATCTTATAGTTGTGATTAGACACATGTTTTACTGGCACACACTGGCTTTATGAGGAATGGGGTCCAGTGGGTTAATTGTTGCAGTTGTCCCTGCCCATGTGGGAAGGTGGGGACTTTTGAGTGGAACCTGTGATGCTATGAATGATATTTAAAGTATAACTAAAGACATTCTTTTTAATTTTTTTTGTCTTTTAAATTTTGGATAGAGTAGAGATTACAACACCTGTCAGTTTTTATTGCTGTCTGTGGCCCCGTTAAGTTGATTCATCCTCTCTATTTGTTCTATTTACCATTATCATTGATCTGGAAAGTAAAAGAAAATCCCAAAATTTTGGCTTGTCCTCATAAAAGTAATAGAGGGAAAATGTTCCAATGGGGACACTAGTTCTGGCGACCTGGGGTCCCCAAAGAATTCCCTTAATTTGCAGGGATTTCCTCTCACTTCCTGTTTGGCTATGGGACAGGAAGTGAAGGGAAATCTCCACAATGGGACACGGATGGTGAAAATAAATCTGACAGGGCTAACTACCCTCCCTTGCTCCATCCAAAATGAAAAAAAAAAGCCTTCTCCTTTAAGTGTGGTTCTAAGCAACGGGTCTCTCCGGAAGAGGGCATGTCCCTTAAAACATGTTAGCCTTCCAGACCGGTGCAACTCCTACTTATGATATGTTGAGATGAGATGCAGGAAGTCTGGCATTCTTTACCTGAATTTGTTCTGAGGAGCTTGTATACACATTGGTTTGTGAGTATATAATACACATTTTGATTTTATCAATAAAGTATACCTAATATTAATGCACTAGGCTTCTGATGGAGACAACTAGCATGAACACACATGCATAGGCTTGGTCCACTGTTGTCAATATCTCAAAAAATGACAATAGCTTATATTAAACAGTACTTTAGAAATCTTAAAAGGTCATTCAGTTAGGGTTTACAAAGTGCAGATGCGTACAGTAACCCATGGCATTTCATCATAAATCAATCATTAGTCCACCTAGCTGATTTCTCGTTGCTATGGGTTACTGCAATCCACTGCTTTTGCACAACATTGTTAAACACCAGTTGACCTAGTGTAAATCAGCTAAACACATTTCAGGTGCATCAAAATAAAAGGTGTTCTATTTCTTACAGTTTGTTTTCTTTTTAAAGTAGCCAACAGCGTAAATGGAAAAGCCTGTCCCCTGCCAACAGCTCCAGAGCCAGACTTTTGCCTGCTGTGGGGATGCAGTGGACCCCGCTGAACCTTCCACATTTCAAACTGCCTATGTCCAGCTTTAATTTGGTGAAAAAAGGTTTTTCAAAGATCAGCACAAGAAATATTACTTACAGTCAATGCAATGTCCCTTATGCTGATGGCTGAAGAATTAGTTGAAATCTTCTGTCCTCCAACTCCAACCCCTCTCTTGCGCTCCATAATCTTCTGTTGCAGCGGGTGTTAAAAAAGCCAAAGGACCTGTCATAGGTTGCTTACTATGCCCCCTTTCTGTCCTCTCTCCTCTATTCATACTATAACCTCTATGAATGAAAAATGATCTATGAATGGAGGTGGCAAATGAATGAAATGTTCACCCTCTCCTCCATTCATAGATCATTTTTCATTCATGGAGGCTATAGTTTGGCTATGAACGGAGGAGGATGGCAGAAAGGGGGATGACATAGTTGACAACCTGATACGTGCATATGACCGCTCCTTTGATTCTATTAACCCCCGCTGCACCATTAGATTATGATGATGTAATTCTAAAGCCATCAGCATTAGGGACACCTTGCAGTGATTGTAAGTAAGGTCCTTTGAACTGATTTTTTAAAGATTTTTTGACTAAACTTAGACTTTAACAATCAGAACATCTTGTATCTTGTATTATCCACATGAATGATATATTTTTTTTAGAAATCATCCTTAATGTCATTGAAAAAAAAATCTCTCTGCTCCTTTTCGCACATTCTGAAACTTTGCTTGCTTTCTCTCTGGGGTGATGGACACTGGCAATGCCATGCTCTGGCAGTATCATAGCCTGGCACTTCAGCATCTAGTACTGTGCCAGATGCTGGAGAGGCCTACTGATTTAACCACTGCCATCTCAGGGCATTGAACAGACGGGAGAAAAACTCACTGTTGGTTTTAATCAAGCTGTTACATGATTATTGCACTGGAACTCCAGAGAAGCAGAAAGTTAAATTAACATGAAAAATGTGGTTTAGAATCAATTAACCATTTTGAAACAAGAGGTTTTCCTGAGTGCTTCTTTTATATTTACTAAAACCTGGTGTGCCTCTTTCATATATGTGGTTTTCACTCTGGGTTTTCCACCCAAATAAAATTGATTGTTCGGTTACCCCACACCAGGACCATGATGTATTCTGGAGATATCAGGTATGATATGCATGGAACAAAACTCAGCCAGTTCAGCAGGCACTGGCCTATTTTCAATCCATGTATGGGCAGGGAGGTTATACAGAATCACTCTACCTATTGCCTTCTGTACAACCGCCCTGTTGGATTTTCCCTGCTTAATCAGTGCTGCGGGCTGTAACCTGCAACACTGATTAGCATAGGTGTGCGCAGCCTAGTGCATTAGGGCAGGGGTAGGCAACCTTTGAGAGGTGGAGATCTAGCCGGACAACATGGAAGAGATCAAAGATCACCAGGTTCTGCGCAGGGGTCAGTAGTGTGTAGTGCAGTGTACCGAGGTCAGTAGTAATTAAGGCAGTGTACAGAGGTCAGTAGTATGTAGAGCAGCGTACAGAGGTCAGTAGGATGTAGAGCAGTGTACAGAGGTCAGTAGTATGTAGAGCAGTGTACAGAGGTCAGTAGGATGTAGGGCAGTGTACAGAGGTCAACAGAATGTAGGGCAGTGTACAGAGGTTAGTAGTATGTAGGTTAGTGTACAGAGGTCAGTAATAATTAGGGCAGTGTACAGAGGTCAGTAGTATGCAGAGCAGTGTACAGAGGTCAGTAGGATGTATTGCAGTGTACAGAGGTCAGTAGGATGTAGAGCAGAGTAAAGGGGTCAGTAGTAGGTAGGGCAGTGTACAGAGGTCAGTAGGATGTATGGCAGTGTACAGAGGTCCGTAGGATGTAGAGCAGAGTAAAGGGGTCAGTAGTAGGTAGGGCAGTGTACAGAGGTCAATAGTATGTAGGGCGGTATACAGAGGTCAGTAACATGTAGGACAGTGTACAGAGGTCAGTAGTAGGCAGGGCAGTGTATAGGGATCAGTAGGGCAGAGGGGACAGGAGGGTATGGTATGATGACTGGGGAAATGAGACGAGATGTAGGATGACTGGAGACATGTGA
>BLSH010428314.1:1267707-1280526 GCA_018402905.1 Glandirana rugosa | reverse complement strand
TCGGTGTCACAGGTGTGCAAGGCGGCCACTTGGGCCTCGGTTCACACTTTCACTAAGTTTTACAAAGTTGATGTGTTTGCATCTTCGGATGCTGCTTTTGGCCGCAAAGTTCTGCAGGCGGCAGTGTAGACGCGTCTGGCGCCTCCTCAGAGGTTCAGTTGGGTACAGTTGTTTTGCGTTTACCCACCCCTCTTTTTTGACACAGCTTGGGGACGTCCCCACAAAGTCATGAAGAGCTGCGTCTGTCAGTGAACGTAGGAGAAAAAGGGTTTTTATTAAAACTTACCGTAAAATCCTTTTCTCCGAGTTCACTGACAGACGCAGCACCCACCCCTCTGGGCTCTGTTTTGGTACGGCTTGTGTACAAACTGGAGAGCTCCTCTGTGAGGGGGGGTTTTAATGTAGGAAAAGAGGATGGCCCCCAGGGGAGGGGCCAGCTGATTTCTTTTCCCTGCCTAGTTAACTCCTGGTAGGACGAACATAAAACCCACAAAGTCATGAAGAGCTGCGTCTGTCAGTCAACTCGGAGAAAATAATTTTACGGTAAGTTTTAATAAAATCCCTTTTTTCTTTGTCCCCATTCACCCATTCTAGATTGTTATGTAAAGGGCCTACATGCTCAGACCTGACCTTTTTACTATTAATATATTTGAAGAATTTTTGGGGTTTGTCCTACTATCTTTTGCAGTCTGTTATTAGTTTTAAATTTTTACGTCTTTGATTTCCTTTTTACATATTCTGTTATATCTTTGTAACATTTAAAAGATGATGGTGTTCCTTCATTTTTATATTTTTTAAAAGCTCTTTTCTTATCTTTTACTTTGCAGTGAGTTTGCATACTGTCTTTTTGAAAAATTCCCTTTTTTGTTCTGTGTTCATCGATGCCAATATTCCCTCCCAATCTAAGTCCTGGAGAGCAGCCCTCATCCTTGGAAAATTTGCTGTCTTTCGGAAAGACAGGGTAAAATGGAGGGGTGGTGTCTGTCTCTATGTGAGAAGTGATCTCAAAGCGAGTGTGAACGAGGACCTAGTTGATGGAGAGTGTGATGAGTCTTAGGCATTATGGGTAGATCTGTATATGGTTAAAGTAAAATTAAGTGTTTTTATCTTTCCCATATGTGTTTGTTGCTTGCAGCTTACATTAAATGAAATCTAGCTATGGACACTGCTACCCAGATGTTCTTATATTTGAATATTGGTAATAAGCACTGCATGGTTTGAGATTACCAGGTAAAGCAAAGCATCATTCTTGGTTGGTGCCTCAATAAACTGGACCATAAAATTGTCCTGTAATAAGTTTATACATTTTTGCCCTTTAACTGTCCCAGCAGTGCCATTACTCCAGTTAATTTCCAGGTAGTTGAAATCCCCCATTATTATCACTGTCCCAGCCCTTGCAGCTCTTTCCATCTGTGCAAGGAGCAGAGTCTCCACCTTCTCTTTAACACTGGGAGGTCTATAACAAACTCCAATGATAACCTTTGTAGTGTGTACACCCATATGCAGATCTACCCATAATGCTTCAGACTCATCGCACTCTCCATCACCTAGGCCCTCTTTGCACTTGCTTTGAGATCATTTCTCACATAGAGACATACACCACCACCCCTCCATTTTGCCCTGTCTTTCTGAAAAAGGGGGCATAGCCAGGAATATTAGTAGTCCATTCATGTGATGAATGAAGCCAAGATTCCGCAATACCAATTAAACCATAGTTCTCCTCGTGCACCATAGCTTCTAACTCAGCTGTTTTGCTTATCATTAAGTATATGAACCCTTACCTTGTAAAACAACCCATTCAGTTTAAAATGGAAATATTTGTGTATATATAAAAAATATATCAATACCTTTTTTTTTTATACGTGATCACATGATCTATGTTTTCAGCTGCATAAGCAGCCTAGAGAGCTGTGGGCGATGAAGCAGTAGCACACTGATCTTCCCAGTGAATTGCTGTGCAGGTGGGTATGTCAGCACAAGTCTTGGCCATTGGAGTACATGCAGACTGTTCTCTCAGAACAGCCAGAAAACTATAAATATGAATTATCTACCTGCACTTATGCAATTAACTTCCCCTAAGCTGCTTTATCCAATACCATCTGGTGTCAATAAATTGTATAAATATTTTATATACTACATTATAGCCAAACTGACCACACCGAGATGGATGTGTTGTCATGCCTAGTGTGGTCAGTTTGAAATTGTAAAGCAGGGGGGCTGGTAGGAACACAAGGTATTTTACACAAAGAGAACAGGATACTTTTTCATACAAATACATGGTACAGCAGGCACATATCAAGAATATGAAATGTCATGGTAACATATACTATGTTGTCAAAAGTCTTGGGACGCCTGCATTTACATGCACATGAGCTTTAATGGCATCTTAGTCTTAGTCCATAGGGTTCAATATTGAGTTGGCCCACCCTTTACACCTATAACAGCTTCAACTCTTCTGGGAAGGCTGTCCACAAGGTTTAGGAGTGTGTCTATAGGAATGTTTGACCATTATTCCAGAAGCATATTTATGAGGTCAGGCACTGATATTGGATGAGAAGGCCTGGCTCACAGTCTCCGCTCTAATTCATCCCAAAGGTGTTCTATCGAGTTGAGGTCAGGACTCCGTGCCGGCCAGTCAAGTTCCTCCACCCCAAACTCACTCATCCATATCTTTATGGTCTTTTCGTTCCTTTGCAGGAACACAGGACCTATGCCTTCCCTACTGACAGAACTGCAAACAACCTTGTTTACATAGGCGGACTGCTATTCTGCCTCAGTACTGAATAATCGACGGGTACGGGCCACCAATGGCGCGTGTGCGTGCCCCTACCCGGAAGTGTTGGATCACATACTAGGTACGTGATCCAGCGCAGCATTGCCATCCTTGCCACCGTATATGTAATTTATACGGTTGGCAAGTAGTTAAGAGAGTTTAGTTCTGCTTTAAAGTAGTACTGTACTGATTTACAGAGGTTCAAAAAATGATAATGCAGTTAAAATAACAATCAGGTTAGGGAAGAGAGAACAAACACATGGTCATAAAAATGAGTCACGTAAGGAATAAAAGAGTGGGCTGGGCGATAAGAGGGAGTAGAGTCAGACAGGTGAGAATGGTCTTTAAAGTGTGTGATTGTAGTTTAGAAAATTGACTTTGACACTGAAGCTATTTTCTTTTGTCCCAATTAGAAATATTGTTCCTAGTTCAAAGGTTATCTCTTACTGAATGGTTCTGAATACAATGTTTCAAACACTGAGAGGAATGTTACACTGGTAAAACCAGGACAGAAAAGAATAAAAATAAATTTGTAGACATACAATAACATGACTAAGGATGACAAGTACTGCACATCTGTTGAACATTATTTCTCACACATAGACCACCATGTGGAGTATATGAATGTTTTGGTTCCTAAAGGCATAATTCACCTTTACCAAAAAAAAATCTGCCTATGCAAATGAGGGATGTCTGTAGATAAAAACAAACTGTGCAGCTTTGACCAAAGCTATATGGGTAGGCCACTTATGTGCTTCATGAAGCCTGATTGGAATACTACTTCCTCTCCCATTATGCAGTATCTCTGAGCTCAGCGTTTGATAGCTCCTTCCTGTAATGGTGGGGGTGAACAATAACACTTAGGGCCGGTTCACACTTGAGCGGCGCGACTTCGCGGCCCATTCACATCTAGGTGACTTGTCAGGTGACTTGAGTCGCCTGACAAGTCGTCTCAATGCTTTGCAATGGAACCATTCTAATAGGAGCGAATCTTAGACTTAGAAGCTCCGACTTAGAAAAATAGTTCCTGTACTATTTTCAGGGCGATCTCAGCACGGCTTGCATTGACTTCTATGATAGAAGTCTCCTTACAAGCCGCTTTGAGATCACCTCGAGCGGGGCGACTTGCTTCGCCCTGGCAAGTCGCGCCGCTCCTAGAATTTTTCCAGCTAACTTCATGAGATACTGTATGTAAATGGCCTACACCTATAGCAAGGGCATTATCCAACTTTAGTCAAAGCTGCACAGCTTGGTTTTATCTTCAAACACCCCTTATCTGCATGGGCATTTCTTAGTAAGGCCTCATGCACACTGGACGTTTTTGGGCGTTTTTACAGCAGCTGTTTTTAGCTGTAGATATTTTTTTCTACAGTCAATAAACTTCCCATCATGTTATCCTATGTGTTCATACATGCACACATGGGCTGTTATCAACTGTTTTTGGCTGGGACGTTCTTGAGCTGTAAAAAAAACCCAAGACCAGAGGGTTCTAAGAGACGTTTTTCAGCTGTAAAAACACTCGCGCAAAAACGCCACTCACCAATGTTTTTGACTGTTTTTGATCCATTTGGAAAAAAAAGCTAACGCGGAAAGACGCTAGTGCAATAACCTTGAAAAGCACTGGAAAACTCGCTACAAAGCTAATGATGTTTTTAGAACTTTTTTTACTATCCTGTGTGCATGAGGCCTATTGGTGAATTATCTCTTTAACCACTTGCCGACCGCCCGTCGTGGCTTGACGACAGCAAAGTGGTTCGTTATCGCGAAACGCCGTCACCTGTGTTCCGGGGGGGCCAGGGAGCGGGTAGGGCGGACACGATCTCTGCCAGCTACCTGCGATGGCTCCCCCGCAGTGAGAGAATGGAGGTCTGTGTAAGTAAACACGGATCTCCGTTATGACAGAGGGGGAAGGGCTGTGATCACAGGCTTCTTGTATATGGAAGCCGTGATCACTCCCTTCCCCCCTGCCAGCCCAGCCCCTATACAGTTAGAACACAGTGAGGGAACACAATTAACCCTTAGAGCGCCCCCTCCTGGTTAACCCCTTCACTGCCAATGGCATTTACACAGTAATCAGTGCATTTTCATAGCACTGATCGCTGTATAAATGCCAATGGTCCCAAAAAAGTGTCAAAATGGTCTGACATGTCCACCGCAATATCGCAGTACCGCTAAAAATCACAGATCGCCACCGTTACTAGTAAAATATATAAAAAATAAATAAATAAATAAATGAATTCTCATCATTCGTAAACACGGCAATTTTTGCGTAAACCAATCAATAATCGCCGATTGTGATTTTTTTTTTACCAAAAATATGAGGATGAATTTAAATCGTCCAAAACCGATGAAAAAAAGTTTTTTTATATTTTTTTTTTTTGGATTCGTATTTTGGCAAAAAAGTAAGAAATATTGTTTTTTTTTTTTTCAAAATTGTCACAACAATACTCACTGTATGAATCAGTTTTATTCAGTAAAAATGGTTGCTTATAACAATGAAATTAATTGGCATAAGCAATCATAATGTTTAAAAAAAAAAAATCCTGATCACTTCCCCAGAGTAGTACAGTGTTACTATGGTAACAGTGTGTTAAAAAAATGTAAAAAGAAGAAAAAAATGTAATAAAAGAGAATAAAAATTGAAAAAAAATATTATTATTTATTTTTTTACATACTGTCACCAGTCAGTGTCACTGATCAGTGCCACTCCGGTTATATGATGGCGCTGTACTACAAAATTGTGAAAAAAAAACTATTTTTAAAAAAATTTCAAAAAACTTGCCATGCCTCTTACTAAATACCTCGGACTGTCTACTTTCCAAAAAGGTGTAATTTGAGGGACACTTGTACTGTCCTGGCATTTTCAGGCCCCCAGAAATTAGATAGGCCATCAGCCCATCAGGATCGGTTAATTTTCAGATATACAGTCAGGTCCATAAATATTGGGACATCGACACAATTCTAACCTTTTTCGCTCTATACACCACCACAATGGATTTGAAATGAAACGAACAAGATGTGCTTTAACTGCAGACTTTCAGCTTTAATTTGAGGGTATTTACATCCAAATCAAGTGAACGGTGTAGGAATTATATGACAGGATTTGCCTTTAGTAAATAACCCTCTATGGCTCAGTGCAGGTAACCCACAGGTGCACTGTGCTGCACCTGCAGATCAGTTTGAAAACAGCCCAGTAAGCACTGCAGAACAGAAATGCCCATATATACACTGTGATTTTAGTAATATTTAGTAATATTACCTTTAATAATAATCTTCCATTCAGGTATCGCTGGCTGTTTCTGTCCCAGGCAGAGTGCATTTGGTATCACTCCGCCTGTGACAGGAGCCAGTGCTATACAGGAAGCAATGGCTTATGTGGTTCTGCTCCTCAGCCGCTTGCCTCCTTTACCGCCAGATTCATTCACAACACAGATGCTCTGGGATAGAGTGTCGGCAACCCACGATCTGGGCATGCCGACCCATCATCCCAGAGCAGGAGGTCACGGGCCACATCAGAGGGCTCTGCGGGCCACTTGTTGGGCACCCCTACTATAGATGGTTCTTTTTTTTCGTTCAACCGCTGATTGAGAAAAGAAACTTGGCCAGTCTCTGTTGAACCAACTGAATTTCAATCTGTCAATGGCAGCCTTCCTCAACATTTTAACCTGAGAGGAGTCCTTAAAAATATATATATTTTTTAAATTCTTTATTTGTAAATTTGAAGTATTCATACAGGAATAAGCAACCACAGTAAAGATGTACACAGTACACATCATTACTACAAGCTCCAGTAGAAAAAACAGAGAGCTAATTTCGGAACTCAAAAACAATGCAAGTATCCATCATAGTGTGCAAACAAATTAATTATATGTAGATTAATTGGAACCCATAAGGAGGCTTCCTTCTTGTTGTGGAGCAGACAACCTTTAAAATCCAAGCTCTATTGAAAAAAACACCTGTATGACCTAAGGCACAGAAAAGTCAAGAAAAAAGAAAGGAAATGTAAAGCAACAAACCACAAGCAGATTGCCTCAGAGAGGACAAGATGAGGGGAAAAGGAAAAGAACTGGCAAGAGGCAGAAGAAAGGTGAGGGTATGTGTATGGTCCATGCTAAACGCAGTAATAAATTAATAGTTCAGGGTGCCCTATATGACCGGGAGTAAAAGTTGGTAGGGTCAGGCTTGTGATGTAAAAATGTTCCGATATTCAGTGCACCTGCATCAAGTGAATTCTGTCCAGTAAAACCCTGTGTTATGGCAACATTGTTCTCTGTGGTTGACCAAGGCAAAAAATAATTTTCAAGTCTCTGGGAATCCCAGCCAGAATGAATTCATTGGTGTCTAGTGGTAAAAATGCCACTTATAGTGGTAAACAGTGGGAAGAATGCCACTCTTACATGGGTGATTAGAATGCCACCCTTACAAATCATTGCCACTGTTTTTGCCAAATGGCATTGACCATTAGGGGATTAATTGGCCAAAGCTCAAGCAACCCTTAGCAACCTCTGGAGGGTTCCACAGTACCCTGTTTGAGAATGGCTGGCCGATGGGCAAAACTTTTATTTTCATTTTGGATTGAGCAAGGGAGGTTTATAACCCCTGTCAGATTTTTGTTTGCCATCTGTGTCCCATTGCGGAGATTTTCCTTCACTTCTTGTCCAATAGCCAAAAAGGAAGTGAGAGGAAATCACAATTTTCTTGGGGACCCCCAGGTCACCAGAACTAGTGTCCCCATTGGAAGATTTCCCCTCCATTACTTTTTTGGGGACAACCCAAAATTTGGGGGTTTCTTTCACTTTCACTTTCAATGATAAACAGGACAAATAGAAAAAGTGAATCTCCTTAACGAGGGCACAGACAGCAATAAAAACTTGACAGGTGTTCTAATCCCTCTCTACTTCATCCAAAATTTTAAAAAAAGTTTTACCTTTAGTTATAATTTAAAGGGTGATTGAAACAACTTTAGTGAACACGTAAGCGTAGAGTGTTATTTGATTATTATTTTTTTATTACTATACAGGATTTATATAGCGCCGACGGTTTGCGCAGCACTGTACAATATTAGGGCAGACAGTGCATTACAATACAATTCAATACAGGAGGAATCAGAGGGCCCTGCTCTTTAGAACTTACAATCTAGGAGGGAGGGTTAAATGATATGAAAGGGCAATAACTACAGGGGGTGAGCTGATTGAGAAAATAAGGAGTGTAGTTGTTAGGTGGTGACAGGATAGGCTTCCCTGAAGAGAAAAGTTTTCAGGGATCGCCTGAAGGTGGATAGATTTGGGGACAATCTGACAGATTGGGGTAGGGAGTTCCAGAGGATGGGAGAGGCTCGGGAGAAGTCTTGCAGGCGATTATGAGAGGAGGTGATGAGGGAGCTGGAGAGCAGGAGGTCTTGGGAGGAGCGAAGAGAACGGTTTGGTTGGTATTTTGAGACTAGGCTGGTGATGTAGCTGGAAGAGTTGTGGATAGCTTTGTAGCTGATTGTTAGTATTTTGAATTTAATTTGTTGGGCGAGTGGCAGTAAATGGAGGGAATGGCAAAGAGGGGTGGCAGACGCTGAACGGTTTGTAAGGTGGATGAGTCTGGCAGCGGTATTCATGACAGACTGTAGGGGGGATAGTCTATTTAACGGTAGGCCCGTGAGGAGGGAGTTGCAGTAGTTGAGGCGAGAGATGACCAGGGAGTGAATCGGGAGCTTTGTGGTTTCATTGGTTAGGAAGGGACTTATTTTAGAGATGTTGCGGAGATTGAGGCGGCAAGCCTTAGAAAGTGATTGAATGTGGGGCCAAAAGGAGAGTTCAGAATCCAGGATAACACCAAGCACACTAATATGTGGGGATGGGTGGATGGTTGTGCCATTGCTCTTGACAGAGCAGTCGGGGGAAACAGCACGTGGGGGAGGAAATATTATGAGTTCAGTTTTAGATGAGTTGAGTTTGAGGAAGTGGTGTGACATCCAGGCAGATATGTCTGTTAATAAGTTAGTGATACGTGAGGAGATTGATGGAGTGAGTTGGGGGGTGGAAAGGTGTATATTGAAAGTAAGAGAGGTCCAAGAACAGAACCTTGGGGGACTCCAACGGAGAAAGGAAGAGGAGAGGAGGAGGCAGAATTGTATGTGACACTGAAGGTGCGATGGGATAGGTAGGACGAGAGCCACTGAAGAGCACAGTCACGGAGACCGAGGGAGTAGAGTTTTTGAGGAGGAGGGGGTGGTCAACAGTATCAAAGGCAGCCAAAAGGTCCAGGAGTAGGAGTACAGAGTAGTGTCCATTGGTTTTTGCGGTTAGTAGGTAATTTGTGAGTTTAAGAAGGGCAGTTTCTGTGGAGTGTTGGGGGCGAAATCCAGATTGAAGGGGGTCCAGAAGGTTGTTTTTAACAAGGTGGTGACTCCGTTGGTTGTAGACTAGGCGTTCGAGGAGTTTGGAGGAAAAGGGGAGCAAGGAGATAGGGCGCAGATTGTTAAGATCAGTAGGGTCCAGGGATGGCTTTTTGAGTATGGGGGTGACCAGTGAATGTTTTAGAGCATTGGGGACGATGCCAGAAGAGAAGGAGAGATTGAAGATGTGAGTTAGAGAGTGTAGGATAGCGTCAGAGGGTGAGCGTAGTATTTGAGAGGGAATAGGGTCCAGTGGACAGGTGGTTAGGTGGGCATTAGAAAGGAGTTTAGCAATCCCGTTAATAGTAGCAGGTTTGAATAAGGATAATGTTGATTGTGCTTCTTGACATGGGGTGTTAACTTTGGAAGATGCCTGCAGAGTGGAGATTTTAATCACAAATTGTGTTTATCTTGCTTTTGAAGTGATTAGCAAACTCCTGGGCAGTGAGTGTGTTAGTGGGTGGAAGTGGGGGAGGACGAAGTAGGGAGTTGAAGGTAGAGAAGAGTTGACGGGGACTAGATGAGAAGGTGTTAATAAGTGGTGAAATAGGTCTGCTTGGCTGTGTGGAGGGAAGAATTGTATTTATGGAGGGCAGATTTGTATAGGTTGTAGTCTTCGAGAGACTTAGTCTTGTGCCACAGACGCTCAAGGACGCGGCTACGCTTTTTGAGGTTTCTGGTGTCATCTGTTTGCCAGGGTTGTAGGGGTCGAGGCCTGATTTTGTGTGTGGTGAGGGGAGCTAGCTCGTCCAGGGTGGAGGACAGGGATTTATTGTAGATAGCAGTGGCTTGGTTGGGGCAGGACAGGGGTGAGATGTTTTCAAAGAGGTGGTCAGTAGCAGAATAGAGGAGAGCAGTGTTGAGTTAGCGAAGGTTTCTACGGCTGATGGTTAGGCAATTGGAGGGAAGGGTGGTGCAAGACAGGGAGAGAGAGAAACTAATAAGGAAGACAAAGCTAGTATAAACAGACATACCAATGTTAAAAAGGCATAAACAAAGGCAGATAGCAATGTTTCAGTTTTTGGGTGGAGTGACCATCAATGCAGACATACCAATGTTAAAAAGGCATAAACAAAGGCAGATAGCAATGTTTCCGTTTTTGGGTGGAGTGACCATCAATGCAGACATACCTGTGAAGAGAGAGAAGTGTTCAGATGGATGGATGGATGGATGGCTGCAAGAACTGAAGTGCCCACTTATTTAAAGAACCCCACTTTTTTGGAAGAACCCCCTGCAACATTATTAAGACTTTTTTTAGTAGAGGTAGTGGTTGTTTTTGACGTGGTGCTATTTTATTATTATTTTCTCTTGTTTATGTACATTATACCACAATTGTTTCATGCAGTGTATAATTTTGTTTATGTACATGTAGAATTTAAGCTTATTTTCCGCATTGGTGTTCATAACTAGAAAGGGGCAGTATTAGTCTGATGTTTAATGTATTTGTCTTACATTTAATAATGGTATCTGTTGTTACGCATTTCAAATAGTCAGTGCCTTCTTTGTAAATGATTATTAACAGTGCTTATAAGCATTGCTCCTGGGGCACCAGCTAAGCAATATTGTTATAAACCTCTGGTAATTATGATAAACTGTTTCATAAAAGTGTAGTAATATAGCCGAGGTTAGTTATCAGGCCAAAGGCATTCCACCTGTGATGTCCACAGATAGCTCAAACTCTGCAAGTGCATTCAACCATTTCTATCTTGTTAACACAGAGAAAACATTCTTGAGCTTGAGATATACAATTTATTGCACCAATGGATTGTTATTTACCTTTTGGCCATAGGCAAAGCCCCCAGTATAAACAAAACCCATGTGTAAATTAGTCTGCATACTTGGGGCTTCTGAGCAATGATTTTAATTGGCTGCCATGGTTTACTGCATAATATTGCTCCTTACCCAAATTTTTTTTAGTAAGTCAATGAATGGTTGCTGTGATGGCAAACTAAAACCCACATGTAAATTATATATAGTGTAACATAATAGTGCCACTGTGTGGCAAAATTAAAACTGCACTTTTCTAAAGTCATTTTAAGCACTTCTCACTGTACATCTGTATGTAAATCCTTTATAAACCCATCATAATACACATAAGCACAAATGATTAAATGGAGTGGAGTTTTACAATGACACAGAGGATTCAGTATGGCTGAAATGTATTGTATGTCACTGTAACCTAGATTTGAGTCCAAGCCTTTCCCCTCCATCTGCTGCAAGCCAATTAAAATTACCAATACTTACGAAACACGAAAAGTTATTTAGGTGCCTCCTTTCTGTACATCATCATAAAAAAGGTTAATCTCTTAAGAGCCAAAAGATTGTTGGCTTGCCTTCTTTTTTAGATTGTTTTTGTTAAGCAATCTGGAGACTGACAGAGGTCAAATTGGAAAAAAAGAGAATGCTCAACACTCATCATTTGTATCATTTAGTCTCCTCCTGACTTGGAGTTCTGAATCGGTTGATTACTTTAGGGAAGATTAGTGCGATGAAACTTTGGTAAATCACTCACATTTACAAAGAGGATTAGAAGATTTAATGCCTTTCTCTTTCAGCATGAGAGAACTATCCACACTTATTGCCGGTATAAATCTGATGACCATCCTGATATACCATTGCAAAAAAAATGTATCTCCTAAGTAAATGATTTACAGGAAAGCACACTTAATTTGATGCTTCTTGGCTTCGTGTCCAAGTTATCTACTAACATAATGACAACAGGCTCCTACATGGATATTGTCAGGAATAAGAATGCTGCCAAAGCAACCAAATCAGATGTAGCGGTGCACATTTTTTAAATATGCTCCTGCATTTATTGGTCTGATCCATGACTCCTACTGGTGACTTTCCAGCCAATATGAAAAATAGTTCTGCTTTTCAGTATTCTTTTGTTTTTTCTGTAGTAGAACAAACAAAAGAATAGTGTATTTTTTTAATTGAGACACTGCGAAAATAATAGAAATAATATTTCTTAATGTTACATTAAAGGATACAAGATGAAGTATTCAGATACATTGGTTATGTTGCTACAGACTGGACACTGAAAAAGCTTTAGGGACAGCTCAGTGGCCTGTCCACTGTGCCTTGGGACTTCACCAAGGTGTTAGCCCCTGTCCTGGCTTTGTTTCACTCTCAGGGCATCCCTATAGTGGGCTATCTGGACAACCTTCTCCTGAACAAACAGTTATGTCAGTGTCCAACAGAATGTCCAGACACTACAGAGATTGGAGTGTATGGGGGGTTTTTCTGCGCTATGCCCTGAGTGAGGATGGGGGGCAGTAAGCGGCCACCTGTATCGACCAAACTAAATCGTAAGAGTAAGTATATTGTGTGTGGAGGAGTGAGTCCCGTATCGCGTCTTTTTGGGGGGTATGTGAGGTTAGAGACATCACAGACCTGTAAGACAACCTGTGACTGTATTGACAAACAAGTCCTCTTCCAACAGGTCTATCGGGTGATATCCCTACGGGACTCTCACTTTGTTTCGGTCCTGTCCCCGATTGTGGAACCACTTCAGGGTTCCGTGTCACCTGTCCGGTGACTCGACAGGGATTTCGAAAAAGTCACAGGTCAGACATCGTTGTATTGGTTACATAGACTTATGAAGTAGAACATAGGAAATTACATTGTAATTCTTTATAATAAAGATAATAAAAGCGTC
>BLSH010428314.1:1233676-1250422 GCA_018402905.1 Glandirana rugosa | reverse complement strand
CTTCTTTTTTTCTTTTTAAAAAATCATCAATGAGTCCAAGACATTGAGTATTGTCCGAGTGACCCCAAGTTCAACCTGACCGGGACATCGGAGGAGTGACGTTCATAGGACCATCGCTATCCACGGGGATGACATCCAACTGGAATGTGTGACGCGTTCGGGTGGAGAATTCTGTGGAGAACCCGGGACCATACAAGAGCATACCATATATGTGGGCTTGCATATATCGGTAATCTGGTAAGCCTTTGATTCACTAGGGCGGGAACCTGGATTCACCACAATAATGAACTGTCACTTCTCTGCTTAAGAAGATTTGCCATATATTACCTGCGGAACTTTTTCATTATTAACTGTCCGTTCTATTTACTAAGTTGTGTGCACACCTCAAGGAGTAGCACACTAGCACAGAGTATTCTACAGATTTGTCTTCTTGTTTACAAGACAGGACTATTTATCACCTCTTACGATCAGTCATCTATGAGTATTAGCTATTATATGGTTGTTTGTTTTTAGCATATAAGAACATATACCGTGATCTATTTATTGTGTGATTCACTAAGTACCATTCAAATCCTGATTAGCGCCAACCCCTAATACATACAGATATTTTAGGGGATACAGAGGGATAATTTAAAAAGTAAAAGCACCATGCTGCTAATTGCACATTAAAGAGACAGGAGCAGAATTTTTTTTTGGGTTAACAAACACTTTAAGTCTAAATGGTTAGGTTTTTGACACCTAAATGTTAAGTTATGTTTAAGAGTTAAAGTTAAGCATTATGGGGTTTGGCTTTTAGCTAAAAGTTTGGTGGAATGCATTGAGCTTCTTCCTTTGCCACATATCTACATTCCTTCCAGCCTATCCCAAAAGTTAAGCATTTGGCTCTGTCTTATCATTGCATTTCCCCACCCATTGGTACAGTCTTTTGTATCAGTATACCCATTTTAATACAAATTTAGTTTGGATCAACAGTTGTTGCTTTTCTTAAATTGTTTAGATTTGATGTGTTTGTTGCTCTCACAATAAGCTGTTGGTACAACTCTTTTTCACATTCGTATAAAGTAGGCACAAAAGAGAAAGCATTTACATATCTTTTATATTGGATCTCATCTTACCTGTGGTTTTTATATGGTATTTGATTATTAGCTATATGACTTTTAATCAAAAATATTTCTACGATGTGGGATCCTCAGGAGATTTTTTTTTTTTTTTTTACTATATGCAGCTTCCATTTGTTTAACCATTTATATATATATTTACTGCTACTGGTATACCTATTCATGTGTTTATGTGTATTTGTTTTTACTATGCAGGTCATGTAATACTAATTTTTATTAAATGAAAACAAAAGCCATGCTAATCTCCCTCAAAAAATTAACCAAAATATATAAATACTGAATAGTGCATCTAGATACTGAAAAGTGCTCAGCAAAGAATGCCATAAACTGCATATTAAAATAAATCAAATCTACTAAAGGTGAAAATGCAAATAAAAGCCTGTGATAAGACCAGAAAGTCCCTGTGTGTATCAATGTAAAATCAAAGGAATCTCCAAGTGTGCTCCTCCACAGAACTCCACTCCACCATCATATCACAGAGGTTGATTTATTAAAGGCAAATATACTGAGCACTGCAAGTGTAGTTAAGGTAGATCTGAGGGGAAGCTCTGAAATGAGGGAAAGCGCTGCTGATTTTCATCATCCAATCATGTGCAAGCAAAAATGCAGTTTTTTTATTTTCCCTGCATGTCCTCTCAGATCTAGAGCAACTACATTTGCAGTGCAATTGAAGTGTACTTGCGGGTACATATTATTTGCCTTTAGTAAATCAACCCCTTGGTGTTTTACCAGAGTAAAATGACCCCCGTTCTCTAAATAGGTGTGTTGCTCATAGATGTTACAAATGCAATGTTGCCAATCTGATGCAATCAATGAATCAAAATCCAATGATGCCAACTTTATAGGACTCCACCACTTCTTTTCACCAATAATCTCCAAAGACCACGTATACATGGGATAAGAAGAATAAAACAGGGTGCTCCCAATAGTGTAAATCCAATGACTGCTTTATTAAAAAATAAATTAAAACCACTTACAAACAATTGGCTATAGTAATGCTATTCATTCACAATGACCAGGAAGTGGTGGAGTACCATAAAGATATTGGCATCATTGCATTGGTAACATCTATGGAGTTCTGTAAAGAAGCACACTTGGAGATTCATTTGATTCCACATTGATACACAGTGAGACTTTCTTGTTTTATCGGGGTCTTTTATTTGCATTTTCACATTGGATTTCATTTATTTTGATATTCAGTTTACATAATTTTTTACTGGGCACTTTTTATTATCTGCATGGACTATTTAGTATTTATATACAGTATCTCACAAAAGTGAGTACACCCCTCACATTTTTGCTACAATGTAAAGTATTATATCTTTTCATGTGACGTTACTAAAGAAATCACACTTTGCTACAATGTAAAGTAGTGAGTGTACAGCTTGTATAACAGTGTAAATTTGCTGTCCCCTCAAAATAACTCAACCACTGAGCCATCAATGTCTAAACCGCTGGCAACAAAAGTGAGTACACACCTAAGTGAAAATGTCCAAATTGGGCCCAAAGTGTCAATATTTTGTGTGGCCACCATTATTTTCCAGCACAGCCTTAACCCTCTTGGGCGTGGAGTTCACCAGATCTTCACAGGTTGCCACTGGAGTCCTCTTCCACTCCTCCATGATGGCATGACGGAGCTGGTGGATGTTAGAGACCTTGTGCTCCTCCACGTTCCATTTGAGGATGCTCCACAGATGCTTAATAGGGTTTAGGTCTGAAAACATGCTTGGCCAGTCCATCACCTTTACCCTCAGCTTCTTTAGCAAGGCAGTGGTCATCTTGGAGGTGTGTTTGGGGTCATTTCTTGTTGGGATACTGCCCTGCGGCCCAGTCTCCAAAGGGAGGGGATCATGCTCTGCTTCAGTATGTCACAGTACATGTTAGCATTCATGGTTCCCTCAATGCACTGTAGCTCCCCAGTGCCGCAGCATTCATGCAGCCCCAGACCATCACACTCCCACCACCATGCTTGACTGTAGGCAAGACACACTTGTCTTTGTACTCCTCACCTGGTTGCCACGACACACACTTGACACCATCTGAACCAAATAATCTTGGTCTCATCACACCACAAGACATGGTTCCAGTTATCCATGTCCTTAGTCTGCTTGTCTTCAGCAAACTGTTTGCGGGCTTTCTTGTGCATCATCTTTAGGTGAGGCTTCCTTCTAGGACAACAGCCATGCAGACCAATTTGATGCAGTGTGAGGTGTATGGTCTGAGCACTGACATGCTGACCTCCCTCCCACCCCTTCAATCTCTGCAGCAATGCTGTCAGCACTCATACATCTATTTTCCAAAACACCTGAGCATGTGCACTTAACTTCTTTGGTTGAACATGGCGAGGCCTGTTCTGAATGGAACCTGTCCTATTAATCCGCTGTATGGTCTTGGGCACTGTGCTGCAGCTCAGTTTCAGGGCCTTGACAATCTTCTTATAGCCTAGGCCAGGGATATGCAATTAGCAGACCCCAAGCTGTTGCAAAACTACAAGTCCCATCATGCCTCTGCCTCTGGGTGTCATTCTTGTGGCTACCAGAGCCATGTAATGACTCATAGGACTTGTAGTTGTGCAAGAGCTGGAGGTCCACTTCTTGCATATCCCTGGCCTAGGCCATCTTTATGTAGATCAACAATTCTTTTTTTCAGATCCTCAGAGAGTTCTTTGCCATAAGGTACCATGTTGAACTTTCAGTGACCAGTATGAGAGAGTGAGAGTGATAACACCAAATTTAACACACCTGCTCTCCATTCACAACTGAGACCTTGTAACACTAACAAGTCACATAACATCGGGGAGGGAAAATGGCTAATTGGGTCCAATTTGGATATTTTCACTTAGGGGTGTACTCATTTTTGTTGCCAGTAGTTTAGACATTAATGGCTGTGTGCTGAGTTATTTTGAGGGGACAGCAAATTTACACTGTTATACAAGCTGTATGTTCACTACTTTACATTGTAGCAAAGTGTGGTTTCTTCAGTGATGTCGCATGAAAAGATATAACAAAATATTTACAAAAATGTGAGGGGTGTACTCACTTTTGTGGGAAAAAAATAAAAACACACAAAAATACAAACAAGTGTTCACAGCTAATGAAAAAAAAAGAAAGAAAAAAAAAAGGGCATAAATATTAACAATCCTTGAGTTCCACACAGGGAACCACAGTTAAGAGTCATCTAAACAGAGAGCAACACAAGTGGGAGGTCCATCATCATCATTATAACACTAATTGGCATCAAGCCGGGCTCTCTTAAGATATTCCGACTGTGTGCCAATCTCAAAGTGGCTATCAAATAGCCTTGGTGATTCCCCAGAAACTCTGGGAAGCAAGGTGGAGAAAGAAGATAAAGAGAAAAAGCAGAGTAGAAGTAGCAAGCAACCCCTACGGATCTCGGCAAAGATTCACACTGGATTAGCTGATAGGGCATATCAGGTAGTTGATCCAATGGTCCCACGTTTTCTCAAATAAGGGCATTTTATCTCACAAAATAGCAGAAAGGTGTTGATTAGTCATGATAACAGACAGCTTGGTCTCTAGTGACTCTAGTTAGATTGTGGGAGACTTCTATAATCTGGCCATAATGATTCTCCCAGCCATGAAAAGATGAAAGCTATCAATCTTTTTGTGGGCCTCGGTGCTCCCTCCACTAGTAGTGCCTGATGTGGAAATTTACTGAGTCAAACCTTTTGACTTTTGGACATGTCCACCATATGTGATAAACTGTGCCCTCTTGGCCACAATCTCTAAAACAGAGGGGAAAGCTCCCTGGACCCACGTGGCTACCCTAGCTACCAGATATCACCGTAGATGTGTATTGTAGTTGGCTTCTATTGATGAGGTATTCATTATTGTCTTCAGCTTTTCATTTTTTTCATTTGTTTTTTAATACAAATTTTTAGGATGCATGGGTTTGTGTATCTGTGTGTGTATATTTGTATGTTTATACAGTACAGTAAATACAACATACAACCCCCATTCCAGAAATGTTTGGACGCTGTGTAAAATACAGTACATATAAACAGAATGCAACACATCTCAAAAAAGTTGGAATAGGGTAACAAAAAGCTAGCAACGTAAATGGTCCTAACAAGGTGGAAGAACATTTTGCAAGTATTGTAGGGTAATAATTAGGGTTAATGGGTCAGTAACATGATTTTTTGAGGAAAAAGCATCTTGAAGAGTCAGAGTGTCTCAGAAGTAAGGATGGGCAGAGGTTCACCAATCTGTGAAAAGCTGTGTCTAAAAATTGTCGAACAATTTCAGAGTAATGTTCCTCAATGTAAAATTGCAAAGACGTTAAATATCTACAGTACATAATATTGTCAAAAGATTCAGAGAATCTGGAGAAATCTGTGAGCAAGGAACAAGGCCAAACACACAATACTGGATGCCTGTGATGTTTGGGCCCTCAGATAGCACTGCATTAACAGCAGACATGTGGAAAACTATTCTGTGGTCAGACTAATCAAAATTTGACATTGTTTTTGGCAAAACGGGAGAGGGACCTTCCAGCTTGTTATCAGCGCTCAGTTCAAAAACCTGTATCTCTGATGGTATGGGAGTGCATTAGTGTGTATGGAATGAGCAGCTTCCACATCTGGAAAGGCACCATCAATGCTGAGAAATATAGTTGGGTTTTAGAGCAGCATATGCTCCCATCCAGACAGTGGGGTTGATTTACTAAAACTGGAGCATGCAAAATCTGATGCAGCTCTGCATGGAAACCAATGAGCTTCCAGGTTTTATAGTCAAAGCTTAATTGAACAAGCTGAAGTTAGACGCTGATTGCGATTCTGAGTGCTCCAGTTTTAGTAAATCAACCCCAATGTCATTTTTCAGGGAAGATCTTGCATATTTCAGCAGGACAATGGTAAACCACATACTGCATTTATGACAACAAATTGGTTTCATACTAGAATAGTCTGGGTACTTAACTGGCCTGCCTGCAGCCAGACCTGTCACCAATTGAAAATATTTTTTAATGTTGCTGCCATCAATTTCAAAATTACCTTTTTTTCTCAGTTTAAACATTTAATGTGTTTTCTGTTTTCTATTGTGAAAACATATGGGTTTATGAGATTTACAAATCATTGCATTCTGTTTTTATGTAGATTTTACACAGCGTCCCAACTTTTTTAGAATTGTGGTTGTATATAAAGCGGGTAAAATAAGTATTGAACAGGTCAACATTTTTCTAGGTAAATATGTTTCTAAATGTTCTATTGACATGAAATGTTCACCACATGTCGGTAACAGCCCATGCAATCCATACATACATAGAAACCAAAACAAATAAGTCCAGATATTAAGTTATGTGTAATAAAATGGAATTACACAGGGAAAAAGTATTGAACACATGAAGAAAGGGAGGTGCAAAAAAGCATGGAAAGCTAAGACACCAGCTGAATTCTGTCAGTAATTAGAAAGCAATCCTGCTCCTTGTCAGTGCAAATTAATATCAACTGGTTAAGTCTCAACTGATGGCCTATAAAAAAGGTGTCTCATTATCAAGGTGTCACACAAGAAACATCTCATGGCAGCGGCTAGGACGGTCATACCCAGACACTGCAAGCTGAAGAGTATGTCTTCCCTGGGGGACTGGGCAGTTGAGGTGGATCAAATTAATGATTTGGAATGATTGTTGGCACAGGAATCGGATAAGGAGGCACAATTTCCCAATACTTGGACCTCATGGTCGATGTTCCGTTACTCCACAGGGTTTATCTCCTGGGCTGAAGGTGACTCCAACACTAACCCGGTTAAACCAAGTGGAATGCTCCCCACTCTCCTTGTACGTGTGTTTGCCCTATTGTTCTACACTTTTTATCTTCTCCTTCCTCCTCCATGCTATATTCTTATTCTTGTGTTAAATGCACTCTTTTCTAGTCTCCTCAAGAAGGAAATATATGATCTAAATAGCATACCCTCCCATGAGACAATATGATAAATACAATGCTATGAGCCTTACCGTTTTTTCACCGCTCGTAGAGTAGATAGTGGTGTTCACTAGATTCTGACGTATCCCATAGAATGTTAACATACCATATAGGCATATTTCCTTAACCAATATCCGCTGAAAATGACGAATGCTAGGTTTATTACGATCATAAGACGATGTACTTGTACCTTTTTTGTTCTTGTTTCTGTACATTTATTATCTATCGATATGTTTTTACTGCATGTTACTCTTCAATTAAATAAGATTGAACTAAGAAACATCTCATGATGGGTAAAAGCAAAGAGCTCTCTCAAAACCTTCATAACCTTATTGTTGCAAAACATACTGATGGCCTTGGTTACAGAAGGATTTCTAAACTTCTGAATGTTCCAGTAAGCACTGTTGGGGTCATAATCCGGAAGTGTAAAGAACATAATTTCATCATAAACCAGCCATGACCAGGTGTTCCTTGCAAGATTTCTGACAGAGGAGTGAAAAGAATTATCAGAAGAGTTGTCCAAAAGGACTACTTGTGGAGAGCTTTTGGAAAGACCTGGAATTAGCAGGTACAATTGTTTCAAAGAAAACAATAAGTAATGCACGTCATGGCCTGTATGCACACTCACCACACAAGACTCCATTGCTGAAAGAAAAGCATGTTAAAGCTCATTGAACCTTTCTTGATGACTTTTCGGCCTGGCTACCCTACTTTCTCTCTTCTGAAATCCCCACAATCATTCTCGGTGACTTCAACATCCCTATTAATACTAACACCCCTGCTACTTCCAAACTTCTCAGTCTAACCTCCTCCCTTGACCTGAAGCAATGGTTACATGCCCCTACTCACTCTGAAGGCAATACCACGACCTAGCCACTTCTGTCTACAACACTTCACTTCTAGCCTCAATGGACTCACTGGCCCCCCCTCACTACCCACAGAATCAGACCCCGACCCCTTCAACCTTGGCAAACAGATGATACTAGAAGTCTGAAAAAACACAGCCCTGCTCATGAGCGCCTATGGTGTAAGACTAAGTCTCAGAAAGATTTTCAACCAATACAAAACTGCCCTCCAAAAATACAATTCCAGCCTCCTCACTGCCAAGCAGACCTATTTTATCACTCTCATTAACAACCTATCATCCATCCCCATCAACTCTTCTCTACCTTCAACTCTCCACTTTGTCCTCCACTGTCTCCACCCACCAACTCACTCACTGTCCAAGAGATGGCCAATCACTTCAAACTCAAGATTGATACAATTCCTGAGGTGATCTCTGCTGTTCAGATACCCTCCACACTTTACACTTCATGCCCTCAGGTTCAATCATTACTTCCCTCTCTCAACCCCACCACTATAGACGAGGTTGCTAAACTGCTTGTCAATGTCCATCTCACCACCTGCCCTCTGGATCCTATTCCCTCGCAAATGCTACGTTCACCCTCTGGCTCTATTCTACACTCCCTAACTCACATCTTTAATCTCTCCCTCTCTTCTGGCATCTTTCCCAACTCTCTAAAACATGCACTAGTTAGCTCTATACTTAAAAAGCCCTCCCTGGACCCATCAAATCTTGACAACTTCCGCCCCATCTTCTTGCTCCCCTTTTTATCCAAACTTTTTGAACATCTGGTCTACAACCGACTGTGCGACCACCTTGCTGATAATAGCCTTCTTGATCCCCTTCAGTCTGATTTTCGTCCTTAGCACTCCACAGAAACTGCTCTCCTAAAACTAACAAACGATCTACTAAGGGCCAAAACCAATGGACACTTTTCTGTACTCCTACTCCTGGACCTCTCTGCTGCCTTTGATACATTTGACCACCCCCTCCTGCTCAAAAAACTCCACACTTTTGGTCTCCATGATTGTACTCTTCGCTGGTTCTCCTCCTACTTATCCAACTGCACCTTTAATGTTACTTACAATTCAACTTCCTCCTCTCCTCTTCCTTTCTCTGTTGGGGTCCCCCAAGGTTCTGTCCTTGGACCTCTCCTATTCTCAATCTACACCTCCTCACTGGGTCACCTCTATGCTGACGAAACCCAAATCTATTTCTCTACCCCTCAGATCACTCCCGCTGTCTCCTCACGTATCACTAATTTACTAACAGATATATCAGCCTGGATGTCACACCACTTCCTCAAACTCAATCTATCTAAAACCGAACTTATAATTTTTCCTCCCCATTATGCCCCTTCCCCTGATCTCTCTGTCAAAATTGATGGCACAACTATAAACCCATCCCCGCATTCCAAGGTTTTAGGTGTAGTTCTGGACTCTGAACTCTCCTTTAAGCTCCACATCCAATCACTGTCCACATCTTGCTGCCTCAACATCTCCAAAATACGCCCCTTTCTAACCAATGACAAAACAAAGCTCTTAATGCACTCCCTGGTCATCTCTCGTCTCGACTACTGCAACTCCCTTCTCATTGGCTTACCTCTACATAGGCTATCCCCTCTTCAATCCATCATGAATACTGCTGCCAGACTTATCCACCTTACCAATCGCTCTGTGTCTGCTACTCCTCTCTATCAATCCCTCCACTGGCTTACACTCACCCAACAAATTAAATTCAAACTACTAACAACTACTTACAAAGCCATCCACAATTCAGCCCCCAGTTACATCACTAGCCTAATCTCTAAATACCAACTTATTTGTTCTCTTCGTTCTTCTCAAGATCTCCTGCTCTCTAGCTCCCTCATCACCTCCTCCCATGCTCGCCTCCAGGACTTTTCCAGAGCCTCTCCAATCCTATGGAATGCCTTACCCCAAATTGTCTGATTATTTTCTACTCTATTAGCTTTTAGACGATCCCTGAAAACCCTTCTCTTCAGAGAAGCCTATCCTACCCACACCTAACAACTGTATTTTCATTTTCTCCATCCCCCATTTTCCCTCATCCCCCACAGTTATTACCTTTTGTCCCTCTTGACCCTCTCTTCTAGATTGTAAGCTCTAACGAGCAGGGCCCTCTGATTCCTCCTGTATTGATTTGTATGGTATTGATTTGTATTGTAATTGTACTGTCTGCTCCCATGTTGTAAAGCGCTGCGCAAACTGTTGGCGCTATATAAATCCTGTATAATAATAATAATTTAGGGTTTGCTACACAACATTTGGACAAGCGAAATTTGAGGTTCCCTGAAATTTCATTGTGGCTGAAACATATCGGCCGAAAATGGTGTTTTCGGCATTTTGCTGGTATCTTGGCTTTCCATGTCTTTTTTCCACCTCCCTTTCTTCATGTGTTCAATACTTTTTCCCTGTGTCATTCCATTTTATTACATGTTACTTAATTTCTGAACTTATTTGTTTTGGTTTCTTTATATGTATGGATTCTATGGGTTGTTACCGACATGTTGTGTAAATTTAATGTCAATAGCACCTTTAGAAATATATTTAGCTAGAAAAATAGAAAAAATGGTGCCGTGTTCAATACTTATTTTACCTACTGTGTGTATGTATATATATATATATATATATATATATATAAAAATATATATATATATATATATATATATATAATGCCCTGCAAACCACAGAAGAGGGACTCCTCCGTCAGATTTGTCTCTGTCTGGATGTGAGGTGGTGAGTGTTTCCCCTCCCAGCAAGGTAGCAGTGTTTAGCACTGTGTAAAATAACAGCCTCCCCAGATTGTCTAGTTCTCTGCCATGTGCACTCCCTCACTCCCATTTACTTCCCCATTCCCTCTTGCAGGTCACCTCCCCATCCCTAAAGTATAATGCACCCTGCCCTGTGCACTCCCTCACTTCTATTTACTTCCCCATGCCCACTTGTATGTCATCTCCCCATCCCCAAATTATAATGCACCCTGCCCTGTGCACTCCCTCACTCCCATTTACTTCCCCATCCCACTTGTAGGTCACCTCTCCATCCCCAAAGTGTAATGCACCCTGCCCTGTGCACTCCTTCACTCCCATTTACTTCCCCAGTCCCCACTTGTAGGTCACCTCCCATCCCCAAAGTATAATGCACCCTGCCCTGTGCACTCCCTCACTCCCATTTACTTCGCCATTCCCACTTGTAGGTCACCTCCCCATCCCCAAAGTATAACGATCCCTGCCCTGTTCACTCCCTCACTCACATTTACTTCCCGCATCCCCACTTGTAGGTCACCTCCCATCCCCAAAGTATAATGCACCCTGCCCTATGCACTCGCTCACTCCCACTTACTTCCCCATCCCACTTGTAGGTCATCTCCCCATCCCCAAATTATAATGCACCCTGCCCTGTGTACTCCCTCACTCCCATTTACTTCCCCATTCCCACTTGTAGGTCACCTCCCCATCCCCAAAGTATAACGCACCTTGCCCTTTGCATTCCCTCACTTCTATTTACTTCCCCATCCCACCTGTAGGTCACCTCCCCATCCCCAAAGTATAATGCACCTTGCCCTTTGCATTCCCTCACTTCTATTTATTTCCCCATCCCACTTGTAGGTCATCTCCCCATCCCCAAAGTATAATGCACCTTGCCGTGAGCACTGCCTCACTTCCATCTACTTCCCCATCCCCACTTGCTATCTGGCATTACAGCCAAAGTAGAGATACATTTTTTTTTGTTGTTTTTTATATTTTAAAGTTTTATTTCTGTTTGCCAAAAAACAATATTTTTGTTTATGAACCTTGGTTTTATTTATAAAGATGTTACATATCACAATGGCTAAATCTGTGTCGGTAGTGCATGTTCAATCCTTAATACCATAAATAATAACATGTTGTTTTTTCAATTCAACTAAACCCATTAGATTTTAATCAACTAAATGAAAATTGGAATTGATTTTCGTCATAGTTTTCGTCAATTGACTTAATTCTAATTCTATTTTTGTTTAGTTTTTGTCTGAAAACATGCAGCTGACAAAAACTATGAGAAATATTTTTGTCAACAAAATGAACACTGGTCCGAAGTGAGGATGAATCTTCCCTTAGACCAGTGATTCTCAACTCCAGTCCTTGGGACCCACCAACGGGCCAGATTTTAAGTATTACCTTGGGGAGATGCAGACTAGAATACTGCAATCACTGAGCAGCAAATGATGCATTCCAGTTATCCTGCAAACCTGGCCTGTTAGTGGGTCCCGAGGACCGGAGTTGAGAACCACTGCCTTAGACAGTTGTCAGCCTCTGTTCTTGTGGCAATTGTAAAATGTTGTATTTCCATCACTGTCCGTTCCAGGGCTGGCCCAAGACATTGTGCTGCCTGGGTCCAAGAATGAAATGCTGCCCCCCCCTCCCAAAAAAAAACACGCCCATCGAAAGGCCCCCACATCCATTATTTTATATCATGATAATTAAAACTAAAATAAGATTTTTCAGGAAGTCAGATTTACATGCAACAGCACCTTGTCTATATGCAAAATTATGACATACCATTATGTTCAATTCCAAGGGACAGGCTAGGGTAGTATAGGGGCAGGCTAGGGTTGTATATGGACAGGCTAGGGTAGTATATGGACAGGCTAGGGTAGTATATGGATAGGCTAGGGCAGTATATGGGCAGGCTAGGGTAGTATATGGACAGGCTAGGGTAGTATATGGACAGGCTAGGGCAGTATATGGGCAGGCTAGGGTAGTATATGGACAGGCTAGGGTAGTATATGGACAGGCTAGGGCAGTATATGGGCAGGCTAGGGTAGTATATGGACAAGCTAGGGTAGTATATGGACAGGCTAGGGTAGTATATGAACAGGCTAGGGTAGTATAGGGGCAGGCTGGAGTAGTTTATAGTCAGACTAGGGCAGTATAGGTACGGGCTAGGGCAGTATAGGGGCAGGCGGAGTGGCCCGGGGGGCAGTTGTCGTCGTGACACACAAGACTACTGGAAAAAAAATCTTGGTCGTCAATTTGCTGGGTAAATAGAAGAGGAGAGGCAGCCGTGGTTCAGTTTGCTGCCCCTCTCAAAGTGCTGCCTGGGTCCAATGGGCCCACTGGGACCCATGGTAGGGCCGGCCCTGGTCCGTTCCTATGACACTGGTCATTAAGACAAATAGAGAGGGTGAGTCTCCCAGTGGAGACACACTTAGAATGTTACAGGCGTTTCTACACTTCCCCGCTTTTAATAAACAAAAGTTTCAACTTTAGATACACTTTTGCGATATCATACCTTATATGGTTAGTAAATATATTCAATGAATATTTTGCAGTCTCCTTTTAAAATACAGTTATATTTAACATGTTTAAAAAACTGGACTATGTAAAAGTGGCGGCTATATGCGTGGTATAAGTGTGGGTGTAAAATACAGCCTGTGCTCTGCAAAGTGGACATACTTTAGCTAGATTGACATCACAAAGAAAGGAAGCAGAATAATCTGAACCAACGAGGCAGAGGAAACAGTACTGTAGCAGGGACAGGCAGACCCCCTTGGTAGCTTTCTTTCATAGCTTGTCCTCAATGTCACACTTTCAAGTTTATTTGCCAGCATGAGTCCAGGCAGAATTTTCTCCCACGCTGTTAGTATTTAGCTCAAGAAGTCAGAATATTTTTTCTTTAATGGAAGCCTTACATAGAAGAAGTGCATTAAGATTTCATATAAGCAACTAACACCAAATCTCTAGTAAGCCTGCTACTAATCCTTGTGATTGAAATGTTAATTGCTATAGACTATCAATTTATTGCCAACAAGACTTAGTTTTATCAGCGTTCATAGGTATGTGAAAAAATCCACAGTACACTGCAGTGTAACTTTATTGTACTTACTAGGGTAGTTGGTGTTTTGGCTTGAACCACTTTAGCCCCGGAAGGATTTCCCCCTTTATGACCAGAGTACTCTTTGCGATTTGGCACTGCGTCGCTTTAACTGACAATTGCACGGTCATGCGTCTTTGTACCCAAACAAAATTGGCGTCCTTTTTTTCCCAGAAATAGAGCTTTCTTTTGGTGGTATTTGATCACCTCTGCATCTCTTCTGATCACCACTATAAACAAAAAAAGAGCGACAATTTTGAAAGAAAAACAATATTTTTTTACTTTTTGCTATAATACATGTCCAAAAAAATAAATAAAAAAACAAATTTATTCATCAGTTTTGGACAAATTTTTTTTATTCTTCTACATATTTGTAGTAAAAAAAATGCAATCAGCGTATATTGATTGGTTTGCGTAAAATTTGCCGCGTTTATGAACCATGAGAATTCATTAATGGCGTTTTTACTTTTTTTTTTTTTTTGCTAGTAATGGCGGCAATCTGCGATTTTTGTCAGGCCTGCAGTGGACATGTCGGACATTTTTGACACTTTTTTCGGGCCAATGACATTTATACCGTGATCACAGATAAAAGAAAAAACACTGATTACTGTTTAAATGCCATTGGCAGGGAAGGGGTTAACCTGTAGGAGGCAATGAAGGGGTTTACTGTGTTCCCTGTGTGCGTTCTAACTGTATGGGGGCTGAGCTGCCAGGGGCATAACAGATCTAACTGATCCTGAACACAGGGATCAGTGTCATGCCGCCTGTCAGAACGGGAAACCGCCGTGTTTGCAGCGGCGGTTCCCCATTTTTCCCCTCTCACAAGCGATCGCGGGTCGCCGGCAGACATCGAGTCCGCCCTACCCGCGGCCACGCTCATGGAGCACGCAGCGGGCGCTCACTCGCCCACAAATCACGCATGCGCAAATCGGCGTCTATAAACAATAACGAGCCACACTGCCGCCGTAAAAGTACGCAGCGTGGTTGGCTTAACATTCCTTTAAAGCCAATTCACACCACATGCATTGGGCTGCATTGCTCAATGCAGGCCCAACACAGTGATAAGCTGAAATACATTTTTTACCATAAAACTGTTGTGTGGGTGAAAATAGAACATGCTGCATTTAAACACAGTGCATTGTAGAAAACATGCACATTGCCACAATGCAATGCATTAAAATTGTCTCCTGCTGTGGAAAACATGCATATTAACCTTAACGCAATGCATTAAAAATGCATGTTGTAAAACTCCCACCTTGCATTATCTAGATAACTACATATTTCCTGGTCCTAAACTGTTTATCCTACAAAATAGGACAGGTTACTTACCACTCTTAAAGTGTCAGAAATAACACTCTACACCTTCCCCACCCCTGGACCCCGCTGTATTTACCTGTGTGGATGATGAGATGTCAGTGCTCTGGCAGCTGGTTTAGCGATCCAAAGATTTGAAATCCCCATTCTGCATGACTTCCAGGATGATATCAGAGCTTGTCTGATTGGTCAGCAACGGTACAGAGAATTGCTCTTTTGAGAACTAGTGTGCTCCTTCTTAAATAGAAATTCACGTGGGTGATGTAGAAAGACTTGTCCTGCGCCAGTTTTCTGCTGTAGGAAGCTTTATTAATTCCCCAGATTGTTTGAATAAGCAGAAGTGAGAATCTATAAACTATCCTTCTGGTGGGGTGGCTTAAAGTGATTGTAAAGTCCCATTTTTTTCCTATAAAAATAACAAACATGTTATACTTACCTGCTCTGTTGCAGTGGATTTGCACAGAGCAGCCCAGATCCTCCTCTTCTCGGGTGCCTCTTCTGCCCTCCTGTTGAGTGCCCCCACAGCAAGCAGCTTGCTATGGAGGCACCCAAGCCAAGCTGCAGCTCCGTGTGTCCATTCAGACATGGAGCTGTGGTTCGGCCCCACCTCCTCTCTCCTGATTGGCTAACTGAGTTTGATTGTGACAATGGCATCGCTTCTGTGTCTCAGCCAATCAGGAGGGAGAGTCCCGGACGGCCAAGATACTCGTGGACATCGCTGGACAGACATGGGGCTCCGGTAAGTATTAGGGGGCTGCTGCATTAAGATAAAATACCTTCTGACTTTACAACCCCTTTAAATCTATTCAGTTTAGAGAATTTTGATATACAGTATCTCACAAAAGTGAGTACACCCCTCACATTTTTGTAAATATTTTATTCTATCTTTTCATGTGACAACACTGAAGAAATGACACTTTGCTACAACGTAAAGTAGTGAGTGTACAGCTTGTATAACAGTGTAAATTTGCTATCCCCTCAAAATAACTAGGCTGCATGGCAGTATTCCAACATTATAAGGACCCCACAAACACCTCCAAGACGACCGCTGCCTTGCTAAAGAAGCTGAGGGTAAAGGTGATGGACTGGCCAAGCATGTCTCCAGACCTAAACCCTATTGAGCATCCACGAGATCCGTGATGTGGTCATGGAGAAGTGAAAGAGGACTCCAGTGGCAACCTGTGAAGCTCTGGTGAACGCCATGCCCAAGAGTGTTACGGCAGTGCTGGAAAATAATGGTGGCCACACAAAATATTGACACTTTGGGCCCAATTTGGACATTTTCGCTTAGGGGTGTACTCACTTTTGTTATTGAGTTGTGTGTCGGTAATTACAGATTTGGCGACCGTTGTTTTCACTCATGTGGGGATTCGCTTTTACAGGTTTAACCCGGGTTTCACAGTTATAAAACACACCGGTGGTAATAAAAGGTCGTGACGGCATTGTGAGAACCCGTACCGCAAGTGGTCTCGAAGTGTCCAACGGTGACCTCAGGAGAAAGTGAAGAGGTACTGGTGTAGTGCCTAGAGCACCTACGAGTTATCCCAAATCCAGACCTCTGTACGAACCGGTCAGGTAGTGGAAATGGGAGTCGAAGAAATCGTTCCGTCGCCAGCAGAACCTCCACAAACACCCCAGGAATATTACAACCTTATGACG
>BLSH010428314.1:1182497-1193949 GCA_018402905.1 Glandirana rugosa | reverse complement strand
ATGACAAACACAACTTTCAACTGCTTCCTTTTTATTAACAGAAACTTCAACTGAAGTGACCACCTCATCAGGTGGTGCTGGGGACAGAAACTCTCCTCAACAATTATATCTCTGTCCCCATTTCTCAGTTTAAATGCATGCCCAAAAAGTTGCTAAATTCCATACCAAGAAGCTCAGTGCCCTTGTGTGAGGGATGCAGGCCATCTCTCTTGTAAAGTTCAATGTCCGACCACAGGGTAAATTCACCACCAGTTATGGAATTTGTTCATTCTGTCTGAGGAGGGTAAAGCTCTGCTGAGTGCAACATCTCCATGATAGCCGCAGTACCAATTAAATCAGAAGGCCTTTGGCCCACATTGTCGGACACCTTCGTCACCTCGCACAGCCTTCCCCTACTTCCCCCCTCCTGTTTATCCCATTCTTATTCCTGTTCCCCACCCTACCCACTCCTCTCCATTTCTCGGGCCTCACTCTCGGCTTTCCCCTTTTTCTGGGGAGCTCCCTTGTTTCTTACCTCCTTATCTTTTGCCTCTTCTTTCTATCGCTACATATTCTCCTTTCGATTTTTCCTTTTTCGCTCCTTTCTTTTTAAACCTCTTTCTTGGTTTCTTGAAAACGGAAAAGAGATGACAATAAGAGTTCTACTTCCTATACTAGATGGAGATACGGGGTGGGTAGCCAGGGGCTCCCCAGACTAGAGAGAGGTGCACATGGCTAAACTGGTGATCTGATAAACCCCACCTCAGTCTTTATTTATGCTTTTGAGTGATTATGATAAGACTTGCTGAACTTGTTGTTTTCTTTCTCAATATGTTTTGGAATTCTCTATGTTCAATGTCTGCTGAATCATTTGACACTCGCTGTAATGTTCTACCCTTGTTGGATGTGAATAAACTTTAATATTTGGAAAAATAAAATCACCAGTAAATGTCTGGTGAAAGTCACATTAACCATTTTCCTTTGCTGAATAGTTGAGACACACCCCCTTACATTGGTGATCAGTGGTAGTGGGACTCCCTTACACTGGTGGTTATTGGGAAGAATGCTTAACTACATTGCGGGGTGGTATTATAGATAGATAAAAAGAGTGTTGGTGTCAGTGGTTAATTACCTAGAAGATGAGAAGATAAGAGGTGACACTCCACTGGTGCTGAGTGATGTTGCCCTGGGACCGTGTCCTCAAACTTCATCTCTGCAGCCTCAGCTGCTCAGAATAAATGAACAGGAAGAGCTCTGCATTGTCTTCCTGTTCATTCGTAAACCAAAGCTTAGTAAACACGGTTTACTATGCTTTGGTTTATGAAGCAGTAGAAATAGGGGTCAAGCAGCAGAAATAAGAGTAAACTGGACAGGAGGGGCGACGGGAGCAAGCATATACAGGAACCAATTCCCTTCATTTTCCGCCTGCAGATGTTGAATGTCAACGGGAGGGAGAGGAGGAGATTCCTGCATTCAGTGGCGACAGGAGGAAAATGGAGGAGATTGGTTCCTGTATATGCTGCTCCCATCACCCCTTCTGTCCAGGTGTGAGAGGGAGGCCACACACGCCCCCTGGATCATGGGTGGGGTCGGCATTGCGCCCTTGATGTTACGCCAGTGGACAGGGTCCCTTCATGTCACACAGGGGTCCCCCTGCTGTCTGTACACTAAAGGTCCCAGCATGTCCAAGACTCCCCTCCCTCCCCATGCTGGCTCCTGTCACTCCCCCACATATAGGGTGTCCCCAGTACAGGGGAAGTCAGGAGAAGTCTCAGTCCCCCTCAGTGTGTAGAAGTACAACCAGTCCTCTGTCCTGCACTGTAGAATGTGCTAAGATTCCTACCAACCGCCCTCCCCCCATGCTCCACTTTTACCACGTTCCACTTTTTCAGCTCCAGCTAGAAAGCATGTGGGGCCCCACCATGACTGTGGACAGGTGGTGGTGGTGGAGTGGCTATAATATAAGCGAAGAGGGAGTTGTGAGGGACCAGCAGTGACTGACTTGGATGGAGAGGTAAGGGGAGGAGACAAGTGAGGAGGGGGTGGGATCAACTCTCAGAGGGGCAGAAACACGGAGGACACAGAGCTGGAAGGCAGTGGGGAGAAGGCAGGTCTGTGCACCAGGAGGAAAGAAAGTTCACCGCAGTACTGCCTATCATTCCACTCAGCACATGGCCTGTCTCTTCAACTCAGCGGCCCCGTCTCAAGGGGAGTTGTCTGTCCTGTCTCATACTGGTATCCCAGGAGACCCCCGCCGCCCACACACAGACACATTGACATAAGATCTAATGTAAGAGGTGCGCCGCAAGGGCCCCCCTGGAGCAGGGGCAGGGTTGCAGTTGCGACCCCTGAAGCTATTCCCGTGACTCTAATGCTTCTCAGGGACCAAGCTTCATTCTTGGGATATTTGTGTACATATTTTTTTTGCTTTGCCAATAGAGTCGAGGGACAGTTCGTGGGAAGGGAACACATACAACTGTAAAATAAAATACTACTGTATATATATGAATGTTTTTTATGTACTTCCATGATTCAAAGTATGAAATATTGCTCGCTCAGGTCTGTAAATTATTTTAAATGCAGACATCTGTGGTTTACATAAGTAAATACTTCTCCTTCTTTGACATGTACCATGTTTCAAGTTCACCTCACTGGTCCTAAAAGGAAATATGTTATTTAGTTATTAGGATTTTTTTTTTTTTTGTTGGTCAGAAAATGCATTACAGCCGAGCCAGAAGAAATCTAGACATAATATGTGCAAAGCAAATTAGCTTGTGTTAAAATGCAGTACTATGCTAGATTATTCGTTTATGCAGCAGATTAAAACTTAGGCATTCAAAATGTTGGAATGACTGTTTTGTAAATGCTTCCTGTGATAGTTCCTGCTGTGTAGCAAGCAGAAATCATTACTTTAATGCTGACCTTGAACTTTTATTTATGATCAAGCATGGAAAATCAGTTTTGTCACAGTCGTATGTCACCACGCATGCGCGAACGGGCAGCAAATGTGCACACATGCGCGCACTTATGTGCGGGAGGTGCGCGCTCACGCTCGTAATTATTCCTGGTACCAAAAGGGGGCTATTTAAACTGGGTTGTGACATGGGATCAATGCCGTTTGGTCTACAGCGCTCCTGTGACCCCAGCTATCTGTTTCTCTGCTGATCCTGCTCCAGTGATTACTTGGCTTGATCCTGACCCTGCTGCTATCTGCCTGCACTGATCCCGTCTTGTCTCTGATGATTCTCCTGCCTGCTCCTTGGTACCTCGCTGCCAGCCCATTGCCGACGTGGCTTGTGACCTGACCATCCTCCTGCCTACTCCTCGGTTCCTGATCTGCCTGCCTGTTATCTGACCAGGCCTGAATCTGGACTTCTCTACCAGCATCACCTGCCTATCTGAAGCTTGACTGGGTTGCTACCAGCTGTTCCTGGAGTTCCACCTCTGCTCCATCAAGCTGCACCTCCAGCCCTGTCCATGGCTATTGCATCAGTGTTCCTGTCAAGCACTCGTGCCCTTCTGTACTCTCAAACCACCTGCCTTCCACATCAGGGGTACCCAAGTCAGAATTGTAAGAGAGGCTATCCTCTGCATAGCAGACTCCACCACTAGGTACGTGACAGTACCAAACGGCCATGTCTGAGTCTGCGCAAGGATCCTCTCTTATGGATGACATTACATATGTACAGTCTGGAGGAAAGAAGGGAGAGGGGAGACATGATTGAAACCTTTAAATACATCAAGAGGGTGAATAAGGTTCAGGAGGGCAGTCTTTTCAATATGAAACCAAAATCAAGAACACGGGGACATGACCTCAAACTAACTGGGGGGGAAGTTCAAAACTAATCTTAGAAAGTATTATTTTACTGAAAGGGTGGTTGATGATTGGAATAAGCTACCAACAGAGGTTGTGAGACAGTCAACAGTAAATGGCTTCAAACATGCTTGGGATAAACATAAATCTATAGTCAGACAACAAGGTTAATGTAAAAAAAAAAAAAAATTATAAAAAAATAAAAAATAAATAAATAAAAAGGGGCAGACTCGATGGACTACTCAGTCTTTTTCTGCCGTCACTTTTCTATGTTTCTATGTTTCTATGTAGTGAGCAGCCAAATTTGAAAACTCCCACCATATGTTTATGGGTTCCCATTCACACTGCATATATAAAACATAATGAAACAGATATGTTTTTACCTAGTTGTTTCTTTGAAGCAGGACTATATACAGAACGTTATAGGCAGCTTGTGTTGTTCAGAATAACTTTCATTTTGCTTATATAGGGACATGTCATGGACAGAATGGTATAAACAATGCAGAACTCAAGCCTTGATACGTTTAACCTATAAATAGGGCAGATTGTGTACATATCAAGTTTAAAACTGATAATTAACCACTTCAGCTATTTAACACTGTGCTACTTTAACTGGTAATTGCGCAGTCATGCAGCACTGTACCCAGATGAAATGTATATTATTTTTCACATGAATAGAGCTTTATTTTGCTAGTAGTTAATCACCTATGGGTTTTTTATGTTTTGCGATATAAACAAAAAAAGACCAAAAATTAAAAAAAAAAGAAATATTTTTTTATTTCTGCTATAAAACATATCCATTAAAAAAATCGAATTTCTTCAAAAATTTTGGCCAAAATGTATTCTGTTAATGTCTTTGATAAAAAAAAAATCCTATTAAGTGTATATTGATTGGTTTGCATGAAAGTTATAGCGTTTACAAAATATGGTGTATATATATACTGGAATTTTTATTTTTTTATTTTTTATACCAATAATGACGGTGATCAGCGACTTATAATAGGAATGCGATAGTGCAACGGATAATCTGACACTAACTGCCACTGGGGGGAACTGACTAAGACCCCTTTCACACTAAGGCTCTTTACAGGCATTTTTGAGCTAAAGATAGCGCCTGTAAAGCGCCTCTAAACTGCCTTCTAATGCACCCCAGTCTGAAAGCCCGAGTGCTTTCACACTGGGGCGGTGTGCTTGCAGGACGGGAAAAAAAGTCCTGTGAGCAGCATCTTTGGGGTGGTGGAGGAGCCCATTGAAATGAATTTGGAAGCGCCAAACACCAGTGCTTTTAACCCCTTGTTATCCCCTTGTTAGGGGTTAAAAGCACCCCACTGCTGCCCGAATAGCAGCACCAAAGCGCTGCTATAACAGCGACAAAGTGCTGCTAAACTAGCTGTGATTTACCGCTAATGCTCGGGCGGCCCCAGTGTAAAAGGGGTCTTATTGCCACTGACATCACAATTGGCATTAATACAGTGATCAGTGATGATATTATACACTGTCACTGTACTAATGATACTGGCTGGTAAGGGGCTAACATCTAGGGCGACCAAGGGGTTAAATGTGTACCTAACTATGTGTAATGTGTGTAAAGTGTACTGCTTTTATTAATAGATCCCTAAGTTTATCTTTCCTGCTTTGCAGGGATGAGAAACAGAGAGATTATTCTCTCAATACAAAGCTCTGTGTTGATTGTCAACAAAGAGCACTGGGTTGTGATTGTACACAGCCGATCAGCAGGTCCCGGCCATGAATCATTGGCTGGGACTTGCTAACAGGCTCCCGCTGTGTGAAATCACAGTGGGTGCTGACTGGGGGGTGCGCATGTACGCAGTAAAAAACGGTAGTACTAAAACGGGCATATGGGTACGTTGCTTTGCCTACACTGTCCGCCCTCCCGCAGTACATTGCGGGCGTACGGGTAGGAAGCGGTTAAGATCCGCCAGCATAGTACAGACAGGGTTAATTTATGGTAAACATACCTCTCTACCTCTGCAGTCCCCTCATAAACATGGAAGGGGCAGCTAAGTATGTTTTTTTTTTTCTGTTTTGGAGGTTTCATAAAAAAAGTAAGAGCAATTTTTGGATTATTATTTTTTTTTCGTTATGCTGTGTGAATAGGAATATATAATATAATGTGGAATGTGGAAATACACTTTAGCAGGAAGAACAGACTAATGCAGGTGACCTCTACACATTTATCTCTTTCCAGGCACATTGATCAGCCACACAAAGGCTTTGGCCTTGTAAAGGCCTTGTGAAGGCTTCATGTTGTGAAGTGCCTAGTTTTTATGTAAGCTTTCAAGATAAAATTAGAGCATGTGTGTGACGGGTTGCTGGGTTTTTCATTACAGCAGCCAGACAGTGCAGGTACTGTAGATTTACTTGTTTATCCATAACTCCCAACTTTCTGAGATGGGAATGAGGGACACCTATTAACAAAAGTATGTAGGCATAGGACACACCCCTGCCATGCCCCCTTAAAGGAGAATTATACAACAAAAATGTATTAGTTAAACACACAAATGCTTTTTTTTACCACTTCTATTCCTTTATATTGGCTTTTTAAATGTATAAATGCTGCAATTTAGAAAATGGATGAAAGGTTTAGCATTGTAAAACACCTTTTGATGGATAAAAAGTGCATTTTATATATAGGAATATAGATCAGACCAAAATGAGGGACCAATGAGGAGCAATGAGGGACAGAGGGACATTGTTCCAAATCAGGGACAGTCCCTCGAAATCAGGGACAGTTGGGAGGTATGGTTTATCCCATTAACAACATAGCAAACTTCACAGGGAAAATACATCAACACCTGTCTCTTTATGTAGAACTCCAGCTAAAATATCTGTTTCCCCTTTGGATAGAGTAAAGAAGAGTTGGAAATCCTGTCAGGTCTTTATTACTGTGCATTATCTCACTAAGAAGATTTCCCATTGTGCCCTGTATGGCTACCAGGACAGAAAGCAAGGAGAGAAAAGCAGTAATTAAAAAAAAATGTATTACAGAATGTGTTCTCATTAGGGGCCCTTTAAAATTATCCATACACATCCACTACTTAAAGTAGAACTCTAGGCAAAACTTTTTTTTTCATTTCGGATAAAGTAGGGGAGGGTTATAACCCCTGTCAGATTTTTTTTGTCGCCATCTGTGTCCCATTGCGGAGATTTCCCTTCACTTCCTGTCCCATAGCCAAATAGGAAGTGAAAGGAAATCCCTGCAAATTAAAGGAATTAAATGGGGATCCCGAGGTCACCAGAACTAGTAACCACATTGGAAGATTTCCCCTCTATTGCTTTTCTGGGGACAACCCAAAATTTGTGATTTTCTTCTACTTTCACATTTGATAATAGTAAACAGGACAAATAGAGAAGGTGAATCTCCTTAACAGGGGCAATCAAAAAATGACAGGTGTTGTAATCCCTCTCCACTCTATTCAAAACAGAAAAAAATGTTGCCTTTAGTTATACTTTAATGGCCCTATAATTTATTTTTAATGAAATAGTTTCTTCCTGTGTTTTTCCAGCCCCTTTTAATGTCCTCTATGAGGTCCCTTTTCTCTCTGTAAACCAAAAATGGGAAGAGTAAATCTCTTCCAAACAACGTAAAAGTTATGAGATTGTCGCTGAGGTGAGCACAGAAACAGCATAAGTTTAAAGCAGATTTGTGGACAACATGTGGCATATTGCCAGTAATGATACTTGCTCCCGGTGTAAGCTTGAAGAATTCTTAGGCATAGAGTATTCCAACACGTTTCGCAGAGCTAAAACTCTGCTTCTTCAGAGAACTCAATACGCATGTAGATTTTTTTTATTAGATTTAAAAAGACATCATTACAATCACAAAAGTCTACAACTAATTGCATGGTTTTTCAATAGACAAAAAAATCACAACCAGTACAAATATTATATAAATTTTGTGCTCACCAAATACATAAGAATTTAGCTGTATGTAGCCTACAGCACATCAAGGGATTGGGAGGTAGTCAATAGTGTCAGAGCTACTGACATAGTCTGGCAGACATTGGATTATACCCCAAGTGAAATAGGTGGACATCATATACGTTTCTCAAATATTAAAAAATGGGAGGTCCATCTACTACATAGCACTACGGATACTGGAAGCCTGTGCTAGCATTTCTCCTGCGGTGTTGCTATCAGTGTGTGAAGAGTAGGAGAAGAGGGTTGCATTGACAATCCAACACAATGGGCAGCACATTGAACACATTTTATAAGTGGTCAGAAACTTGTAAATAACTCATGAAAGAATAAAGTTACGTTAAAACCAAGCACACCATTGTTTTTCTGGTGAAATTCCCAATAAGTTTGATGTGTCACATGACCCTCTTCCTATTGAAAAAAACAAAAGTTGGATTCAAAATGGCCGACTTCTAAATGGCTGCCATGGTCACCAGCCATCTTGAAAAGTTTCCCCCCTCACATATACTAATGTGCCACAAACAGGAAGTTAATATCACCAAACATTCCCATTTTGTTAAGGTGTATCCATATAAATGGCCCACCCTGTATATGATGACAATCATAACATAAAAGTGCAGCTAATATAGCTACACCTGGTTTGGCTAGCGATCAGTGCGGCCAGCCCTCCTAGTCCAAAAAAGGGGGGACAAAGGTGTCACATACGCACCAGGGTAATCACAGTGGAGCCACACACACACACACACCTCCCTTCAACCAACATACTCACATAGGGGCTAGTTCCATCATACCAATCCCTCTCCCTCCACACACATCCACTAGTGGTAACACAATCTAACACACATCAAGCACAGCCTTGGGGCTATGGAAATATAGCGACCCCTCCTCCTCTCCCCCTCCAACACCCATGTACAGCCACACCTGCAATCCCCATATCAAAGCTAACCAATTATGTATGGAACCATGAACTCAGGCCATCCACCACCAAGGGTCGACCAGACCCTATTGCCTGATAACATGTATAATGGGAGACATATAATTCATTAGCCCCCCCCCCCCCCACACACACACACACCGTGAGCCCCCGCTCCAAGATTTCACTAAGAAGACACAGCACCCACATGCCCCCACTTTCCAAATGTATCACGGACCAGGCCAGCCATGGGAGGAGTATTAACATTGCCTATGAAACTATAGTACCAGCTCACCCTGTCTTTTCCATTTGATGCCAGCGCTGCTGGAACAATCGACCAGCCAGCGCCGGCCGTCACTTGAATGTGATCCCACCAGAAATTACTGAGCCGTGCAAGACTCCCTGATGTCATATCCGGAGCGGGTGCCCCTGTTAGGGCGCATTCGCAATATCCCCCCTCGCCCCACAGAGCAAGATAGGCATCCGGAAGGGTGGCAGGGCATGCACTGCACCCCCCCTCTCTGCTAAAGGATATACCAGCCTACAGTGGGATAATGACAGGGAGATCAAGATGAGCTCCCCGTCCATCAGAAGCACTCGAATGTCCGCCAAAAGGACTATATCAAATGAATGACATACAATCCCCCCATGTGCCAGAAGCGACTATACATAACAACAATCAGCATATATTGCTATGAATTTGCATACACCACAATCTTATTATATACTAGCACTTATTGCATACTCGCATAATGTATAGCTAACCCATATATTGTTTACAACAATGGCACTTAATAATAGTTCAGTCCAAGAAGTATTACACCCAGATGTTAACCCTATATTTTAAAAAAGGTTTGAAGGCCAGTGTTATATTTATCCCAGGGGGTAGAGTTGCTTTTTGATTATAGATCCATTTTACTTTGTGTTTTGTTTGGAGGGGTTTTCTCTAGAGTAAAAAACGAGATCACTGTAGGGTCATAGCTGTGTTTTATACCCACATGTTAGCCTATGGGCGCGTACAGCAGGCCCACCTCATTAAAATATAGGTGACCCTGTACAAACCTCCCAAAGGTCCGTTTTGTTTTGCCAATATAAAATGCTTCACATACGCATAGCGCTACGTAGATTTCTCCTACCGTCTGACATCCCACATAGGCCTTAGATTTGTAATTGCCACCTCTAGGGAGTGGAAGCCTGTTACCTTTCCTAATCCATGGGCATTGGTCACAACACCCGCATCGGTAAGAGCCCAAGCCTCCCATAGCCCTCTCCAATACTTCTGGGGGTGAGTAATGCTTGTATACTAAACTATCCCTGATCGAGCGGGATCTGGGGAACACTACCTCAGGGCAGTTTGTACATATTTAGAAATTACACTATCCTCTGCCATAAAGTGCCAATTCAGAGCTAGAATTCCTCGGAATTGTTCTTGCTGGGCACTGTAGGTAGTGATGACTCTGGTGGTATTGGTATTTTTCGGAGTTTTTTATGTAAAAATTAAATGTTCTCTTTTGTTAGATTTGGCTTTCTGATAAGCACGTTTTAGAACCTTTTTGCTGTATCTCTGGGCTAACAAGCGACTATACAGAGCCTTGGACTCTAACTCAAAATCTTACTCCCTGGCACAGTTCCTATGCAGCCTCAAATATTGGCTGAATGGGATACTGCGTATCAGGGAGCACGGGTGGGCACTCGCGTAGTGCAATATGATATTATCTGCAGTTACCTTTTGGTAAAGGGTGGTATATAGTGATCCATAAGTTCAAAAAGAGTCTCAAATCTAAGAATGGAATACTGTGGGTATCAAATTGCATAGTGAATTTAAGATTAAATTCATTATCCAAATTAAATGATAGGAATTCTGACGGTTCGGTCATGGTACCTGTCCATATGACCAACACGTTGTCTATATAGCATCGCCACAACAAAATGTGGCAAAGATAGACCAACACAGCGTTGTCGGAGAACAGGGATCTTTCCCAACCCCCCAGGTACAGGTTGGCATACGATGGGGCACAACATGTCCCCATCGTAACCCCCTGTGCCTGCAGTTAAGTGGATCCATTGAAGAGAAAGACATTAGACTTAAGGACATGATTCAATAATTCTATAATGAAGTTGTTGAGCGACCAACTTGTATGATCCTGTTCCATCAGGAAGGGGGATATCACCTCCACACCTCTCCGATGGGGGATGCTAGAATATAATGCCTCAATATCGATGGCCACTAATATTGCTCCCGTTGGAACAAGTAGGCCCTCGATAACTTTTAAAAGTTCCAAAGTATACTTTAGATATGATCGCAATCTCATGGGGCCTAAGTTGGCTATCTATATATCTACTACCCATTTCTGTATGGTATCCAATACCTGAAACAATTGGATGCCCGGGAGGTTTGGTTAAACATTTGTGGACCTTTGGAAGGGCGTAGAATGTTGGTGTAATGGGACATTTTACGTCTAAATATTTATAAAGATCCATAAATCTGCATTTTACAGGGTAATGTGGTTGTAAGATGCGGGAAGGTTTCCAGGTGTTTACAAATTGGTTTGGAGGGCCCGTAGGTTAACAAAGTCCATAACCTATGGTATGTCTTTACCCATCATCTATATATCTATCGGTTGAATCCGGGGTACTCTAACGCTAGTATAGATTTCATATGAAACCTTGAAAATTTTCAATAGCTCCCGGATGAACAAGGTTGCCCTCGTTATAATCACCGGTAGCTATAACTCCGTAATATAAGATCGTAGGGGGTAGCCTCTCCACACCTCCACTATAGGGGGAAGGACTACCTTGTCCTAGTA
>BLSH010428314.1:1159850-1174456 GCA_018402905.1 Glandirana rugosa | reverse complement strand
CCCCTCAGGCATCCCCCCTCCCCTCCTGGGCAACAAGCGGAGAGAAGCTGTGGTGGGCTTCTGAAATGAGAGGGCGAGCGGCGCGCCAGCATATTGCGGCTGAAGAGCCCTGCCTCCGGGACCCTCCGCCTTCCTCGAATCCCCCACCCCCCTCCTCCTCTCACACACACGCCGCTAAGCCGCCCAGAGACTGTCAGTCTCCGGGTGGCAGCGGCGATCTGAATTGTGAAGGAGGCAGCCGCAGCAGAAGCGAGAGTGAAGTCTCACTCAGCTCTGTGCGGCGTACCCCCTGCCCATGGTACACGTACCCCCAGGAGTACGCGTACCACGGGTTGAGAAACCCTGATGTTGACAATACCTTATGTTACTTTCAAGTGGTATACCGGGATGATGCCTGCAGCTACAGGAATCATCCCAGTATGTTTTTTTTTTAACAGGAGGCAATCAACTTTTATATATATATATATATATATATATATATATATATGTATGTATATAGCCACTGGATTGCTTTCACAAGAGGCAGGAGGCCACTCACTGGTGCCTTTTCAGGTTCTCCGTCCCACCGGATGTTATGTTTTGTTATGCAAGGTATCTATTTACTTGGCGTAACACCATCTATTATGTTTTACCAATAAAATTGGGCATTATATTGTGTTTGTGTGCATTAAAATTCATTAAAGTGTATTTTCTAAAACAAATTGCTTTTGAAAAGCCACTGTACAAATACCATGAGACATAAAAAATTTCAAAAGCCACCATTTTATTCTCTAGTGCCTATGCTAATACATATATATATATACACATATATATATATATATAAAATGTTTAGGTGGTCTAAGTAATTTTCTAGCAAAAAAAGCAGATTTTTACACATAAACAAAAAGTGTCAGAAAAGGCTTGGTCTTAACACTTGTGTTCCTTTTTTAGACTAAAGTAAGTATAACTTCTTTTGTACTGCATATATTTGAATTATGTTTTTTTGTAGTGAATCCAGCATTACATTGTCTTTAAGCTGACACGCACAAATTTGCTGCAAAATAATATTTTTTATAAGCCCGCAAACTTGCAAAACATTAACATTACCAAAAGTGTCCACAATTTTTGCCACCACTGTATGCAGGTTTGCATAGTGATAGGATTGCCCTGTATTAATTCACAATGAAGGTGAAACAATATTATGATGTGATCAGCCCTGTTTTGCAGTCCAACCTCACAGAAAAAGTCAGGTATTCTGCACTACCACCTAATCTCCATTTTATCGTCTGTTTTGGCAGGAGTTGGAAGATCGAAACCAGGAGCTGGAGAAAGAGCTGCAGAAGGCAGAGCAAAGCCTGAAAGAAACACATGCAGAAAGGGACAGGATACGAGAAGAAATCAGCCGAGCAGGAGATGAGCTGGATGTAAAGATCTGTCAGCTCAATGACTTGCGTTTGGGACTCTCCCAACTCCTAGAAAGCAATTAAGTTTTTGGAAAGGGTTGGTGCTGAGAACTGTTGATAATGATTGTATGCCTAATGTAATTTAGAGCAACGTTAGCTTTGTTCCTGGGAGCTAAACAAGAGACAGGTGAGCCTGGATTGCTGGAGTTCAACTATAGCCGCTCCATTCTGTTTACTGGCTATATGCCGGTAAATCATGTTGGTGTTCTAGCTCAGGCAGCTGTAGATGTAGGAATAACAGATCACCTGCTTAGCCAGGACGAGCATACTTAGTTGCTCTTATTTGTAATAATTACACTGCAAATCTAATAGAAAATAGATTTTTTTTCATCTGCAATTTCTATCAATTTCAAACCAGGAACAAAAGCCATGAAACAAAACCAGAATGAACTGCACCAGATGAGGGGTATGTCTATGTAAACTATTCGGTTCTCTTCTATGAGGTATAGGATACTCCAGGTAACCCATGCGCATCTCCACTTCACATCCCAGACCAGCTTTCCAAGGACAGGTGCAGCAAACCCTCCCTGTGAAATCTGGGACCAGCTATCTAAATGCCTTAATTAAACCCATGATTGGACTGTTATTATCTTCTCAGAAGAGACATTCACCTGTTATCCTAAACATTTTATTTTTACAGTGCTTCATATTAGATATGAAGTATGGTACTGCAGCTTGCTGAGACTAGTGCTCAATAACTCTCACTGCCAAAGCCAATCCTTCTTAGAGGTATGAAAAGCCATGCGGAAAGCAAATTAAAAACTGTGAGAAAAGGGCCCTTGGCCAGTAGAGGGAAGGTATATTCCCTGTTTAATTGAATATGTATCAAAGATCAGGGTTAGTGGATGAGAATGACCAGTGAAATATACATTCTTTAATTGATGGCCCATTACAGTGTTTTATGGTAATATAATGGAATAAGAGAATAAATTATGGAGCCATCATTTAGACAAGCATTTGCATTGTATTTTCTAACGGCTTGCAGTTTGTTCTTTAAGTACTTTAGGCTTACTGCTTGTCACTCACATGCTGTTTTCAGCGACTGTAGCCAAAAACTCCTCACAGCCTGAAATGCCACAAATAAGTGCATACATTATTTTCTAGATTAATGCTTCTTAATCTTTTTTCCTATCAGGAACAGTCTGGCAACTTTCCTAAAGTCATAACGACTCCCTATGTTACACAGATTATTTTTTACTTTTTAATAGTAGAAGATTAAAGCCCAATTAAACTTTTAGTTTAAATTAGCTATATGTATTTCAGGTGAATCACAACAAAATGTGTGCTGTGTCTTACAGTTTGTTTTCTTTCTAAAGCAGCTACAACTTGAGTAGAAATGCCTGTCTCCTGCCAGCTGCTGCTATCAGCAATGCTCACGATCCCTTCTGGTTGAAGAACTCTAACTCAGCAGGAGGCATGTCAGACCTCTGCTTCCACAGTGGTGTCAGTAAGATTGGTGTGGCCTGGTGTAGCAAAACATGGCTTCACCCCCCCCCCCACCCCCGGGGGGGGGGGTGAAACCATCTGGAGTGTGCTATGTACAGGTGGCAGGACTCAGGATTGCGCTATTTACGGGGTGCAGGACTCTGTAGTGTGCTAAGTATAGGGGACAGGAACTCAAAATTATGCTGCATACAGGGGGCAGGAGTCAGGATTACATTATATACAGGATGCATGACTCTTGAGTGCGCTATGTACAGGGGGCAGCTTACAGAAGTGCGCTGTATACAGAGCTCAAGGCTCAGGAGGGCACTACGTACAGGGTGCAGAGTTCAAAAGTTTGCTGTGTACAGAGGGCAGGGTTCAGAAGTTTACAACTTACGGAGGGTGTGCAGTCCGGACTTTTGAAGGAGCTGCTGCTGGGACAGTAGAGCTGTCATACACATCGCCTGCCCCCTCCCTCTCCCATGGAGATACTGCTGGGAACTGGCAGTGAACATCTTTCCCGATCTCTTACTCCAATCGGCCGACGCTGCTGCTGGTCAGTCCTGTGATCGCTTTAATACTTTCATTGGTCAGGAGAGATGGGGCAGGCAGTGTCTGCAGTGCTGCCCGTCTGGGGAACTTTGACCTGGAGCGGCTTTGTGTGCTGTGTGTTGGGGGTTAATATGACAATGATTCAATCGAAACACCTGGCAGTCATAGGCACAGCGGCTCAAATTTGTCTCAGACAACTCCATACTCCATGTGTGCAGTGTGTGCACTGCTGAGCCACACTGCACAGATGAATGATGCGCCACGGGTGTCACCCAGGTGCAGTCCGCACCCCCATAGCGGCGCCACTGTGCTTCTACATTCTGCAGCATGCTGGCAGGACACGGCTTTTCTACTCAGGCTGTGGTAGCTTTTTAAACACATATTTTTTATGCACATGGGATGTATTTAGCTGATTCAAGCTGGGCCCACGCTATTGCGAATTGGATGCGGATTTCACCGCATCCAATTTGCATGCCAGGAGATTGTGACCGGCTCTCTATCCGGTGCGAATTGCACAGGAGTCTTGTGCGTCTTCTGGTCCATTTCAGGTCCGAACTCAGCCAAAAATTTCGGCTGAAATCGAACCTGAAATGGTAAATGGGTATGCACCGGACTCCTGCTGTGAGCCACTCCGTCCTTCAGTGTGAACCCAGCCTTAAATGTTACTAAACCCACAACAGTAAAATTAGTCTGTATTTACAGCATAGCATGCTTGTTATACTCACTGTGGAACTTAAGGGGTTAATCCTCTGCATTGTGTACAAAGGCTGTTTTATCCTGTATGCCATAGATCCTTCCCTCCTGCACTGTCTATCTGGGGAAGACCAGCTTAACACAGGCAGGATAGTCCTCCTGCACATGCTCAGTTGTGTATTTTATGCTGGAGAGAACATGTTCTCAGAGATAGACAGGTCACATGATATTGACATCACATCTGGGCGTGTATACAGGCTGCAGTGGATATCTCCTCCTACCTGAACTCTCAGCACTGGAGAAACTGTGCAATGTATCACTGACCATGTTATACAGATCATCCAAAAAGGTATATAGTGGCAGTATTTTAATGTAAAAAGATTTGTAAGCTGTGGGCACTGTGGTGGGGCAGATGAACTATTTTCGTATTACAGGGTTTAGTAACACTTTAAATTCAATTGGGCTTTACTGTAATATAAAAAAATTGAACAAATATCACTGTATTAGCCACAGATGAGTTCTTGTAATAGAATCAGTTTCCTAACCCAACTTATTTCCTGCCCTTCCTCTCTCCACCTGCCTACTATATTCAAAAGTACCCACATTTTCACTTGAGGGTAGTATTGGTATCACTCCTGCTTTTTAGCCCTGTCATTACTTCCAAGAGTAGCAGGGTATGGCTTGAGCATAGCAGTGATGCAGATTGCCTGCATATAGATTGAATAAGCGCATTGATTGCAGCCTGCACTGCGGGTATTTACATTAGGTTGGTGGGCAGGGTGAATTTTGCATATTAAGTTAGGCAGTGCGGCAACTTTAATTTGGCAGATAGAGTTTGGCAAACTAACCCATTGAAGCCAATAAGACCATTCCTGTAAAAAAATAAAAAAATAAACTGGCATTTAGGAGGCAGTAGTATCCTCTCCTGAACGTCTGAAAACCACATCTGAAAAGTGTCCCATTCAACCTGAACTTTGAGAGGAGGGGATGGGTGGGAAATATGCTAGGTAAATAAACAGGTTCAGATTTGCAGGAATAGCATGGCCCCCGCTGCTGCTGTGGTTCCATCCACCAGCAGCTACAGTGCCTTGAAAAAGTAATTATACCTCTTGAAATTTTGTCATGTTACAAGCAAAAACGTAAATGTATTTTATTGAGATTTTATGTGATAGACCAACACAAAGTGGCACATAATTGTGAAGTGGAAGGAAAATGAGAAATGTTTTTTAAAATTTTTCACAAATAAATATCTGAAAAGTGTAGCGTGCATTTGTATTTAGCCCCCCTGAGTCTCCTTTCACTTTAATTACAGCTAAAAGTCTTTTTGGGGATGTCTCCACCAGATTTGCACATCTAGAGAGTGACATTTTTCTCCATTCTTCTTTGTAAAATAGCTCAAGTTCTGTCAGATTGGAAGGAGAGCGTCTGTGAATAGCAATTTTCAAGTCTTGCCACAGTCAATTGGATTTAGGTCTGGACATTGTCTGGTCCATTCTAACACATGCATATGCTTTGACCTAAACCATTCCATTGTAGCTCTGGCTGTCTTTGTACTGCTGGAAGGTGAACCCCCACCCCAATCTCAAGTCTTTTGCAGACTCTAACGGGTTTTGTTCTAAGATTGCCCTGTATTTGGCTCCATCCATCTTCCCATCAACATTGACCAGCTTCCCTGTCTCTGCTGAAGAAAAGCATCCCCACAACATCATGCTGCCACCACCATGTTTCACAGTGGGGATGATGATGTGTTCAGGGTGATGTGCAGTGTTAGTTTTCCCCCCGCACATAGCGTTTTGCTTTTAGGCCAAAGAGTTCAATTTTGGTCTCCTCTGACCAGAGCACCTTTTTCCACGTTTGCTGTGTCCCCCACATGGCTTCTCGCAAACTGCAAACAGGATTTCTTATGCCTTTTTGTCACAAATGCTTTCTTCTTGCCACTCTTTTATAAAGGCCAGATTTGTGGAGTACATGACTAATAGTTGTCCTGTGGACAGATTCTCCCACCTGAGCTGTGGATCTCTGCAGATCCTCTGGAGTAACCATGGACCTTCTCTGATTAAAGCTCTCCTTGCCCAGGCTGTCAGTTTAGGTGGACGGCCATGTCTTGGTAGGTTTGCAGTTGTGCCATACTCTTTCCATTTTTGGATGATAGATTGAACAGTATTCCGTGAGATGTTCAAAGCTTGGGATATTTTTTATAACCTAACACTGCTTTAAACTTCTCCACAACTTTATCCCTGACCTGTCTGGTGTGTTCCTTGGCCTTCATGATGTTGTTTGTTCACAGAGGTTCTCTAACAACCTCTGAGGGCTTCACAGAACAGCTGTATTTATACTGAGATTAAATTACACACAGGTGGACTCTATTTACTAATTAGGTGACTTCTGAAGGCAACTGGTTCCACTAGATTTTAATTAGGGGTATCAGAGTAAAGGGGGCTGAATACAAATGCACGCCAAACTTTTCAGATCTTTATTTGTAGAATATTTTGAAAAACATGTATCATTTTCCTTCCACTTCACAATTATGTGCCACTTTGTACACATAAATAAAATACATTTATGTTTTAGTTGTAACATGACAGTATGTGGAAAATGTCAAGGGGTATGCATACTTTTTCAAGGCACTGTACATTACTAGAGGACACAAGTGTTGCTTAGGCTCCTTTCACACGTGTGCGACCTGAAAGTTGTGCGATTTTGTAGTGATTTTTACAGTGAATTTCGCCACGATTTTTACTGACTTGAAGCAATGCCTGTGTAATCTTGATGTCTATGGACTTCAAGTCGCATCAAAGTTGGACCAAAGTAGTGCAGGGACTACTTTGACATTGCTGCTACTTGAAGTCGCACAGATATGAATGGTACTCATTAGAAATCATGGGGTACAACTTGTCATGCGACTTTGCAGTCCCAAGTCGCAGGACAAGTCGCACAAGTGTAAAAGGGGCCTTAAGGAATTGAATGGCCTAGTTACAACCCAGGATCCTATAATCTTTGTATAGCACTCTTGCCGTGTCTAGTCCTGTACTGATCAATGTTCATTGTCAAAGGTACATGTGTCCCTGGAGGATCTTCTGACTGGTTCCTAGGATAATTCTGTATGTTTACTTAAGTAAACCCTGCACAACAGCCTACTCAAGGTACTTGAGAAAACCTTGTCATGTGGCCACTATTTCTCCCACTGTTAAAGTGGAGTTCCACCCAGTTAAAAGTCAGCAGCTACTAAAAGGGTAGCTGCTGACTTTTAACAATCGGACACTCACCTGTCCCTCGTTCCAGCGATGTGGCCGCCCTAGGGCTCGCTCGTCTCCCCCTCCCCTCGGCAACGCCGGCATCACAAGTGTGGGCACCCGGCTTTGGCTTCAAAGCCGGGCGCTCACTGCGAATGCACGAGTCGCGTGACGTGTCCCAGAAGATCGCTGGGGGGGGGAAGGTGAACTTCCTTCCGGCTCCTCGTGGCCAGGAGAGGAAGTGGACCTGGGACCCTGTGAAAACAGGGTCCACGGTCCCCCCCCCAAAAAATGACATGCCAATTGTGGCATGCCAGGGGGTCACCTTCTCTTAAAGCGGAAGTTCCACTTTTGGGTGGAACTCTGCTTTAAGCTGTCACAAGCTACCACTTAGGATTTGCCCCTTCCCTTTCTATAGAACTACATTTCATGCTCAGCTTAGGCATATTTGCAGCTTTGTCACCAACTTTGCAATCTGATGTGTTTGAGGGCATTGAGATTGTGATAGCATTTTCATTGCTTTAGCTTTTCAAGGGGTACTACCAGGCAAGAAGCTAGTATTGCACTGCTTCTTAATGTTTATTGTGCCCCTCCCCAGGCACAATAAACCAAGCAAGTGGTGAGATATCTCCCTCAAATACAATAGTCACCAAGTCCAAGTTACATCTTTTACACTGCCAATGTTCACATTTCCAGGAGGGGACATAGCACCAACACTTTTCACGGTAAAAAAAAACAACTTTATTGAGAAATTAAATGCAATGTAAACACATAACATACAATTTAGTTCATAGGTTACATGTAATCCAATTGTTCAGATCATAAGGCCAGCAAAGGACAAAAACAAAAAGCAAGAATACAGGGGAAAAATGCATTGAACACCAATACATGAATATATAACTAGCAGATATGTGCCAGGTCTAATGCCCACATATGGAAACCCAACAGTGTATGAAAGGGATCTTTTCAGACACACGTGGCAGGTTGTGCCAACAATCTATCCCAGACCTTATTATATTTAGTAGGACATCTTCAATGTATGTAAATGAGCATTTTGTAGGGAAGGGCAAGATTCACTTCCCGAACCCAAGACTCAAATGTTGGCGGAGTTGCCTGCATTCAGTTCTTCACAATCAATTTATGGGCTGTAAATAGTGTTTCATGTAGAAATATGGTCATCACTGACACCTTTGAGTTGACTGTACCCCCTGTTTTCCTGCATTTTGTACCTGCAGCGCCTCTTTTCAAAGCTGCTAACATCTGTGTCTATATTTTATGATGTCTTTATATTGTGCAAGGCATCACCAGCGTGCTGTGTCATAGCTTACAACCACACCATACATCTATTTGCACACTTTAACATTCCATTCTAGAAATATTAATGCCAAGCGCTGTTACATGGTACGACATTAAAAACAAAAGAGTGTATAGATCTAAAAAGATCACAAAAGGACAATATTTGTTCTACACAGTAAGCATTAGGCTCCATGCACACTGAAGCTGATAAAGGACCGTTTATAGTCGTTTGGGCGTTTTTTTTTAACAGGCCATAAACGCCCTTTTATGTTATCCACACGTGGACGTTTATTGTCGTTTAACAGCAGTGGCGTTTATGGGCTGTTATCTGAACGCCCTGAATTGGTGTTCAAGAGTCGTTCTTCTGACCACAGAAAACGCTGGAAGCTTAAAAACACTGACAATCGCTCATAAACGCTCAAAAGTGTTTTTGATCGTTTAGGATCCATTAAAAAAAACGCTGACGCTCAAAAACGCTAGTGCATTAACGCTGATAAAAGCTGAAAGGCTCACTACAAAGCTCCTGACGTTTTTAGATTTTTTTTTTAATGTCCAGTATGCATTTTTTTTCTATTCATACCATCAGTTTATGACCAGTGTATTTACAAAGGTCTGAAAGCTTGAACAGGAAAAAAAAGTAGTGAAAATGTGGACATAGAATCTAAGAAGGACTTGGATTTACGTTACAGACTTTAAAGTATTGCACTGTCACTATACAGTATAAGCTGCATACAGGCATATTAAACATCTCCAGAGTTTTTTTATTCCTTCGTGAACACTATAAGTATATAGTACACTCAATGGCTAAAAGCATGTAGACACCTTTTCAAAACATTGAGTTCAGGTGCACAGAGCCAGGTCCGTAAAGTCATAAGTTGAAGAGTTCGGTGTGGTGAAACTCCAATACCCTGTTTATAGCTTTGACCTCAACCTTACTGAACACCTTTAAGATGAATTGGAGTGAGAGATGCAAGCCAGTTCTTCTCACCCAACATCGGTACTCAACTTAAGAAATGCTCTTTTGGCTGATTGGGCACAAATTTCCAGACACTCCATAGTCTTGGAGAAGGCCTTCCCGAAAGAGTAGAGGCAGTTAGAGCTGCACAGGTATGCTCAACTCCATATTAATGCTCATGGTTTAGGAATGGGATGTCTGATAAGCTCAAATAGGAGTGATGGTCAGGTGTCCACAAACATTTGGCTATACAGTGTATATCCATAAAATTAAGTATTTACAGACATAAAGCCTAAACTTTAAATACTTGACGCATTGCTACTTTTAATTCCTGTAGCCTTTTAAAGGAAAATATTCCAAATATTGTTGGATTTCTAGAGTGTACAAATATTATGGGACACAAACAGTCCAAGAACAGTGAGCATACGTGAGTGCAGGGGTGCCTGTAAATTCCTGCAGAACAATATAAAGTTCAATATATTGAAGCAGACAATTTGGCTACAGTCTGTTAATTAGAGAAATACTAATGCTGTGAAAATATTGGTCCTTGAGGATTGGAATTTTTCTGCCATTGTTCAGAGGATTGTGCAATCTCAAAAGCTTGTGCAGATTGCAATGTCATAAGGATTCATTTGCAGCTTACCCTGTGCAGTGGTAGTTGCTTGGGTGACAAACATACTGGAGTATATGGGATGGATTGAAAGGAGAACATTAAAAGGGTGAGAACCCTAAGCTCAGTTCCATTTTATATCCACGGTACATGTGTACTAATAGCAGTTTTGCATTCCTTTAAAATCACTGAAAATCTGTGTATTAATACGAGGCTCTTTATTTCAGGCCTTGACATCTCAGGAATGCCATGTAAAAATGATTACTGGGAAACAATAGACACTGCAACATCTGTTAGCTGGTTTGGTAGAATATTACAAGGTTTAGCGTTGCTTCATTACAGTTCAGGAACAACAATACCAGTTAACATTGAGCCGTTTCTTATTTTCTTTTTTTTTTTTATAAAAGCACAACCCTTGTTTGCTACTTCCCTTATTTATACCTAAGGTATCTGTAGAACACAATGAGATTTCGTACATTTGGAAATGTTTAGACAATTTGAAGCTTTTCTCAGACTTAATAAAGCTTTGCAGCTTTCAACAACCAGTGTGTGCAGATTTAATTGTTCTCAAAAAGAAACATAAAATACCTGCATGCAGAGAAACACAGGACAGCAGCTGTTGGGACAATGCACCCTAAAATAATATTTTGTTATTCTGGTAAATTGCTCCCTGAAATCTGATGGTAAATTGACACTGCTCAGTGTTGATCTGGATCCCCTGCAGCTTTCACTGGTTCCTCCTACTGACAGTCACATCATTACAGGACATGATAGGGATGTGGTCCTTACCTTTGTTCCTTTTATGGTAAGTACAAAAATCTTATATCTAAGGTGACTGGACTCTGACAAAAACTTTTGCTAGAGCTGCCCCTAGAGTGTACCCATAGAACCATGAGGCCCCTGTCCTTAGGTGATTGCCCAAAGTATTTTTTTTTTCTTTTAAAACATTTATTTTTTTTTCATCTGACTATCAATATCTGACTTTTTATTGTGCTACCAAGCAGTCTCCAGATCAGTTACCCTTGGTTTGTACTTTGGGGACTCCACGGTGTGACGGCTGTAATGTTTGCTTTAGCAACTGTATCCACACATTAGAAACTCACCTTGGCTCGTGGTATGTGCAATATGTGAAGTTAACTGCAGGGTGCTGTACGAGTCCAGGGCTGTGGTCCATTTCTATGTTTTTCAGACCCTGAAGACCTCTTCAGGGTTATGCCCATTGTGACAGGCAAAACCTTAACCTTATTATGGCTTAGCATCGTGTATAAGGTATGACAGGATTTCCCTGTATTTGGACTCAGGATCCAGCTAGATGCTTGTTCTGTTAAATATGCTTCTAAGTAAAATCTTCTGTGCATGCCTTTTGATGGTGTATCCCTTGAAACATTCAAGGAAGTTACTGTAGGTAAAATACTGTTACCCCCCCCCCCCCCAAAAAAATTAAAGCTGCTGACCATAGACAGACTGAAATCATAGCGGCCGATTTTCAAACTGGTGCTTTCGGTTCTTCAGAGACCCACTTTTAAAATGATTAGAGACATTCCTTTGGAAGACCTCACCTTTAAGGTTGCCTTCTTGTCTGCATGTTTCTGAGTTATCAGCTGTCTCTTGCAAAGAGCCTTCTTTTTTGCCTAAGGTGGTCTCCTCCCTTCCCCAAAACATGAGGAAATTGACCTACATTGCCTGGATGTCGGTCTACCTGAAAGCTACAATCTCTATCTGCAAGACTGAGTTCCTCTTTTTCTTGCCCATGGTCCCTTGTAAAGGACACCCTGCCTTCAGCTCCACCGTTGCCACATGGATCAGACAGCCAAAGCCTTTCTGGGGCCTACACCTGTAACCACTTACTTATATATGACGTCCTCCCGTCATCTCGCCTGCTGCGGGGTAAAGAGCCAATCACATTAGCTCTTTACCACTTGATCAGCTGTGTCCAATCACAGCTGATCATGATATAAACACACTTGCCGGTTATTGGCATTCTTTTCTCACGCTGTCACAGCCTGAGGAGAGGAGTGAGACGGTAACCGGCTAGTGTGAAAGGGGACATCTGCACTAATATTCAGGGCACTGATCATCAGTCCTTTTTCATTTGTTTAGCAAAAAATAAAAAAAACCCAGTGGTGATTAAATACAAGCAAAAGAAAGCTCTGTCTTAATTTTTGTTTTTTTAACAATTTCATATGGTACAGTGTTGCATGACCACGCAATTGTCATTCAAAGTGTAACACCAATGAAAGCTGAAAATTGGCCTGGGCAGGAAGGGGGTAAAAGTGCCCAGTAGGCAAGTGGTTAAGGAAAAAGGTTCCTCTTTTTCCCATCAGAGCTGTTAGTATCTCATGGACTTTTCAGCATCAAGCATCTGTATCCCAAATTTGTATGGCCATTGCCTGGTCCTCTGTTCACACGATTTCCAAGTTCTACCTGGTGGACATTCAGGCCTCAAGGTGCTTTAAGCTGTTATCTTGAGTATCTTGAGTATCTTGTTTGGGTTCTTTAACGCCTTGTGTTTCTTATTCTTCTTGTTGTTGTCCACCCCTTAGTGTTATTGCCTGGATATGTCCAAATGCCTAGGAAAACAAGTCCTATGCTGTACGATTAAGATAATAGAAATGTTGACTTAGCTGTAAATCTCTCATCTTGGAGTACAGTAGAAGACACATGTCCTACCCTCTGTGTCTGTTATTACTTGCTAAAAAAAAGCTGTAGCCTCAGGGAGTTAGGGGGGTTTTGCCAGTGTCCATGCGCCTGAAGGCAGCAGTATAAAAATCCATGATCTATAAATACAAGTCCTGTTGTCCCTTACTCTGGGTCAACTGTGCGCATAGGATTGTATACATTTTTTTCCCTCCTATTGGTTGAACTGAATGGACCTGTGTCATTTTTCAACCAGACTTTGTCACCTACCTGTAAATTCCTTATCATGCACTGAGGGACATGGGATATAATTATTCATTCTTAAACATTTTGGATGTTCACAACTGAGGAGTGGGCAAAAGCCACTAAATATGTGGAATCAAACTACAATGGGAGGAGAAGGAAACGACATCTGAACAAAGGGTTGCTGGAGAAGAGTCAACCAATATAGGGAAGGCCATTTTCAAGGGAATGACCCAGAAGGATTAATCCGATGCACCAGATCAAGACAGATAATCCCAGAGAAGGAAACTAGAAGCTGCAGGAGCAATGGGCAAAGGTAAACAACACAGGGCTCTCTCTACTGACAGCAGCGATGTGCTGGTTTTTTTTTATTTGGATATATTTTATAGAAAGTAAAAAATAGTTTTTAAACCAAAAAATTTGGTAATTTTTCGCTTATATCGAAAACAATAAAAACCCAGTGGTGATCAAATACCACCAAAAGAAAGCTCTATTTGTGTTAATAAATAGATATAAATTTAATTTAGGTACAGCATTGCACGACTGTGCAATTGCCAGTTAACTGCTTCTCACCCAACCAATGTATATAAACGGCCAGATGAGAGCTTCACCATTCTGAGTGGGCGGGGAATGCTGCAGCCTCTGTGACAGCTCTGTGTAACTGATGATTTTAGTGTTCAGTTACACAGAGATCACACATACTGCAGCCATCCCCACAGAGTACACCAAGCACCATCTGTCCCTGTCCAGGTGTCCCATGAACATCTGTACCACATCTGTACCAGTGTCCCATCAACATTGTACCAATGCACAAAAACATGCGCAATAGTGTTCCATTGCAACATCAACATCTGTCAGTGTCCGCCGGTGGACGATCAACATCTGTCATAGTGTACAAGTGCACAAAAACATCTGTCAGTGTATCGTCCCACCAATACATAAATAAAAAATGTCAATCCCCCCCCCTCGTGCAAAGGAGAACGCACATTTTGGTCCCGTGGTCATCGCACCACACATGTGAGTTAATGCTGCGAATGTCAGAGCGAAAGAAATAATTCTAGCACCAGACCTCCTGTGAAACTCTAAACCGGTAATTAACCACTTAAGGACCGGAAGGATTTCCAGCTTTAGGACCGGAGCCCTTTTTGCGATTCGGCGCTGCGTCGCTTTAACTGACAATTGCGCGGTCGTGCGGCGTTACAAATATCGCCACTAGTCTTTACTGCGTCTCCACTAGTTTATGGTGGTTTTCTTTCGAGATAAACACCCTTTTTTTCCTGCGGTTAAAGCAAACCCATGTTGCGGCGTGCTGGCGCGTTAACAGTCAATTTCGCTGCGTCGCGGCTTAGCGTTTTTCCCGAGGCCAGGATTTCGACCTTTAGGAAGGCCAGGAATTCACCAATTAATGGCCAAATCTCAAAGTGTCCTCCAGACCACGATCTTAATAAAGAAAGCGAGACTGTAAGCGTCGTAATTGAGTGTACACACCACGCTACTGGTGCCCTGGTTTTACACGCAAG
>BLSH010428314.1:1137510-1151870 GCA_018402905.1 Glandirana rugosa | reverse complement strand
AGGAAGTGAACCTACCAAAGAACACCCATCAACGATCGCTTCAATGGCACAAATCACATCTGCATGTGTGTGCCATATAAAGTTCAACCAGGCTCCTCAAAATATATAAAAATATATATAAAAAAAGGGACATCAACATCCATACAATATATATTATAAAACTTATAAAATTAGTACAACTTCTCACTGCCGCAACCGGGAAGGTGAATACTTACGCCATCTACCATCTATATTGGCTTATTGCATATACAAAAACATAATACCCAAACAGAACATATAAAACAAAACAAATTAAAATTGAACTATAAAAATACAAATATATATACTATTCAATCACAAATGTATTTAACTTAGGCATTGTTGATGAAAGCGTTCACGTCCCACTCTATGTTAAGTCCATAGGGGACGTATGAACGTAAAGAGTAAATCCAAAAGGTCTCCATTTTTGAAATTTCCCTTCTAATATTGTTTCCTCTCCAAGTGGGTGTATAATGATCTATAGCTATAATTTTTGTACCTACGGGATTCCTATCGTGATGTAAATCATAATGTCTTGATACACTATGGTTCGGGTATCCTTTTCGAATGTTGGTCAAGTGCTCCCCTACTCTAATTTGGAGGGTGCGTATGGTGCGCCCAACATAGTACAGCCCACATGGGCAAATCAATAAATAAACCACATTTTTTGTATTACAATAAATAAAAGATTTGATGGAATAGGGCTTAGCCTCATGGGGGGAGTAGAATGTGTTGCACTTGGATCTGATAGAATTAACCTTACAAACTTTACATTTTTTACATGGGTAGAATCCCCTCATGTTTTGAAAGAACATAGGCTTTCTGATAGGAGGCTCCACAATATTTGGAGCCACTGTTAATCTTAAAGGGGGGGCCCCCTTAAATAGTATTGTCGGTTTTTCTCCTAAGAGAGGGGCTAACACACGATCGTTGGCCAATAGGCTCCAATGTTTATTCAAAATTCTAGTCACCTGTTGATGTTGGTTGCTATAAGTTGTGACCATCGGACAGTTGAACTTGGGGTTCAGGGGCCTCTGTTTTGGGACAAGAAGAGTATCCCTATCCATCCCCTGGACTTCCTCATACGCTCTATCCAACGATTCACTGGAATAGCCCTTCTCTTCAAACCTAGTTCTTAAGATAGCAGCCTCTCTCACAAAAGTATCCATATTGGAGCAATTCCTGCGCAACCGGATAAACTGGCTTTTTGGGATACTACCCAACCATCTAGGGTGGTGGCAACTCCCTATATCAATAAAACCATTACGGTCACTTTCCTTAAAGTATGTGGAGGTTTAATGCCTTAATGTCAAAAGATATCTTACCAGTAACCCTGTTAGAACAGCCCATAATCCAGACAATTTTAGACATTCTGGATTGGCCAATGCTTCATTGTTCAATCCACCGGGAAATGTGCCGCCCGTTTTGGCGGTTTTCAGGGACATGGTACTTAAAGACATTAACGCCATTAAACCTAAGAAATTCTATCCGGACTTAAAATTTGAAAAAGGCTTAAAATCACTAAAGGACAGGGATGACATAGTAGTGAGACCTGCAGATAAGGGGGGGGGTATTGTTGTTTTGGACAGGGGTGCTTATCAGAAGGAGATGGAGAGGCAACTCTCAGATGGGGAAACAAAATTTGCATATTCCCATTGGGTATGCCCCCTTAAGGCATACTGACCTTGTGACCACGGCACACCTCAGGTCACTGTCCAGGCACCATGTCATTCCATTTCCCAGACACCTTAAAGATTCCGAGTACAAGTTCTATTTCCCTAGGGATTCCCTTAATTTGCAGGGATTTCCTCTCACTTCCTTGTTTTGGCTATGGGACAGGAAGTGAAGGGAATTCTCCCCAAGGGGACACAGATGAGGAAAAATAAACTTGCAAAGGTTATTACCTACCTTTACTCTATCTAAATTGAAAACAAAAATTTTATTTTTTTTATACATACTTACCTGTAAAATCCATTTCTTTTGAAGGACATCATGGGACACAGAGCAGGCTATATATTCTATACATACTGTGTTATATGCCACCTATAGGTGAATGGACACTGGTAATCAATAAAAAACAAACAGGAAGTTCCCCCTCCTATATAACCCCTCCCACACTGGGAGCACTTCAGTTTTGTAGCAAGCAATGAACTCCACAAAGACAGAGATGGGAGGGACCTCTGTGCCCCGTGATGTCCTTTGAAAGAAATGAATTTTACAGGTAAGTATGTATAAAAAATACAATTTTCTTTCTCAGACATCACGGGACATAGAGCAGGCTATATATTCTATACATACTGGGACATCCCAGAGCAATGCCTGAGGGGAGGGAGACAATTCCAATTAAACCACAGTCCTTAATATGCTGTGGCCAAACAACTGAATCCTCCACTGTTCTAACATCCACCTGATAGAATCTTGTAAATGTATGTACTGAGGACCGTGTAGCGGCCTCATAATCTGTGCCACCGACGTCTGGTGGCAGAAGCCCAGGAAGTCCCTATCTCCTGGTGTAAAGAGCTCTCACCCTGAATGGGGGAGCTCTCCCCCTTTAACCATAAATTTGAGTAATCAGCTGGCTAATCCACAGTGAAAGCAGCTGCCTTGGATGCCGCCCGACCCTTTCTAGGGCCTTCAGGCAACAAAAAAAGGCATCAGTCCTACTGATGTCTGTAGATCTCTTCAGATAGATCGCAAAAGCATGCACCACATGTAGAGAGTGCAATGGTCTCTCCTCCAGTGAGGAGGGCTGAGAATAAAAAGAAGGTAACATAATATCTTCATCTTAGTTTCCTAGTCATAAAGACCAAGGGAATCTCCCTAATAGGTTCAAAACGCTGCTTCTGCAGCACTGACAAACCAAATTCAAATCCCCTCGACAGGGAGGCAATCTAACTGGAGGTAACAGCTGAGTTACCCCTTATAGACAAGTCCTGATCAAGGAGTGAGAAGCCAAGACCTCTGGAGATATATGAATAAGGCAGAAACTTGTCCTTTGACAAAACCAAATTCAATCCCATACTTGCAGGGTTGGCATTTCCTGGCCTCACACCACACAATGTGAGCCTTCCAGACCCTGTGATAAATCTTCCTGGTGACTAGCTTTTTAGCGTTTACCATTGTAGATAGCACAGGGCCCAAAAACCCCAGGATCTCTCAATACCATGGTTTCAATCGCCATGCCGTCAGCTTAGCGCACATAAATTCGGGTGGAATATAGGACCCTGAGAGAGTAGATCGGATCGGACTGGAAGCTGCCAAGGCCGTCCGCCATTAACCTCATTATCTCTGGGTAGCAAGGCCTCCTGGCCCAATCTGGCGCCACCAGAATGACTGTCGCCGCCTCCTCCTGAATTTTGCGCAAGGGATGGTGTAGCAGAGAGATTGGGGGAAAGGCATAAAACAAGGAGAACTGGGCTCATGGAATCACCAGAGCCCCTACGCCTATAGCACAAGAATCCCCTGCTCGGGACACAAACAGCTGGACTTTGTTGTTGAATCGGGATGCTAGTAGATCAACCTCTGGCATCCCCCAGCGCAGGCAAATTTCCGGAAACACTTCAGGCTGCGGTGACCACTCTTCCGGGTGTATCTGTTGGGGACTGAGAAGGCCACCTTCCAATTTTACCACGCCTGGGATGTGAACTGCAGAGTCTTGCAAACTTGCCACTGCCATGGTCTTGTCGGCCCTTATCAGGTAGCCCTGCACCCTGGATGTCCAATCCCTAAGAGCTAGCCGAATAGCTTGTAGCTCTAGGAGGTTTATCGACAATCTCTGCTCCACCAAGGACCATCTCCCCTGGACTGTGGAGTCCCCCATGACCATGCCCCAGCCTACAAGACTGGCATCTGTGGTCACAATCTTCCAGGATACTGGAAGGAAAGATCTGCCCTGAGACAGATTCTGGTTTACTAACCACCAGGCGAGAGTCCATGAGCCCTGGGAGATAAGGATATGCAGGAATCCGAAGTCTGCAATTGTCTGTTCCACTCTGCCAGGATGTTGCGCTGAAGAGCCCTGGAGTGACACTGTGCATAAGGAACTGCCTCGAAAGAGGCTACCACCCTCACTAGCAGCCTCACACAGAGGAGAACTGAAGAGTGTCTCATCGCCCTCACCTGGCTTACCAGAGCCTTGAGGTCGCTGATCCTCTCAGCGGTGAGAGTATCCTTGCTTAGACTGTATCTAGCTATAGACCTAGATATTCCAGAGACTGAACTGGGTCTAGTAAGGAATACCCTACATACATGACCCAACCCCTGCTTTCCAGGATTGTTAGGGTCACATTCTGCCCAAGTCTGCACCGAGACTGATCTCTGAGTAAGAAGTTGTCCAGGCATCCCATTATTAGGACCCCCCGGGACCCTAGAAGGCCCATCACAGGAGCCAGAATCTTTATGAAGATTCAGGGAGCTATTGCGATCCTGAATAGCAGAGCCAGAACTGGTAGCGTTGTTCTTCTATCGAGAAATGCAAAAAAAACTCTGATGAGGTAGCAAAATTGGCGCAGGTAAATATGCATCCTTGATGTCTATTGATGCCAAAAAAATCTCCTTCCTGGAGCGGATTGACTCAATGGAACGGCCATGCCGCAAGAAATTGGTTTAGGACCTTGAGATCTAAAATAGGCCTTACCTCCCCGTTTTGCCTTAGGACCATAATAGGTTCGACCAGTAAGCAAGCAGGCATGTGTTTATGCAAAACGTGCCTATGTAAGTAAGCATGCATCTGTTTATGCACAACATGCATTCATAGGCATCAGGGGTCTCTGCATCATATGTCCTATGCATCATGCGACCTATGCAGACACCTATGCAGAGAGGCGCCCATGCAGACACAAGTCTCAATACAACACAGGCCCACGCGACCCGAGTCTCCCCATGCGACACAAGTCTTCATGCAACACGAGTCTCCGTGCGACACGAGCCTCCATGCGACACGAACCTCTATGTGACACAAGTCTCTATGCAACACGAGCCTGTATGCGACCCGGGTCTTATGCAGCATGTGTTGCTTTGCAACCCTGTGTTTTAGCCCACATGTGTTTTAACAACCAGGTTTAACACATGTGTTTTAAGCAAACTCGTGCTCCTGCAAACATTCATTTAGGCAGACGTGCTTTTTTAGCAACCATACGTTTAAGCCAGTTTACAAGCATGCACCTGTTCAACTGCAACCGGGCTCAAGCAGGATGAGCAAAGCACATATGCATCCAATGCAGCCTCTATGCTGCTTCAGAACAGTAAAAAAAATAAGCTCCGACGCCCAGCCAAGGAAATAGAAGCCTTTAATAAGGACTACAGCTTTTTATCTGAAGGGTCCTTAACACCTGCGCATTATCAACAGGGCAGGCCAGGGATTTACTTGGGGATGTGACTGCTGCATGGACAGCTGGTACTCTCCCCTCCCAAAAAAGCTTTCCTGCATAGGATATATTAGAAGAAACAAACAATCTGTCTGGGTGCACCCAGTCAGCATATATCACCCTCTCAAGGAGAGGGTGCAAAGCGAATCCCTGCACACCTTGTGGTATTTTAATGACCCAAGGCTGGAGGTAGCCTGAATGCTGCACATACCGTGTAAGTACCTGGATCAGCAACCTCTGAGATTGAGAGGCGTCCTTGAGGATTCTTCTGGCTCAGGGCTCTCTGAAGCAGAAGTGTCTGCAAAAGAATCGGCCAGATCCCTTGTAGCTACCTCCTCTCCCTAATCAACCCATTCTCGCTCCAGAATCGGAGGGTTAGGGGAAGAAGACCTGTCACCCTTCTCACCCTGTATAATAGAAGCCATCATACCAGCAATCCCTGTTTCCAAGCTCAGTAAGGCTGCCGATAGGTCATCTTTAGTAACATACTGTGAGGAAACAGAGGAGGGGTCAGCTACCATACCAGACAGCCGCAGCGGCTCGGATAGCCCGGTCGCTTCTAGTCTCTCAGGGGAAGCAATGGCAACAGTGATCTGACTAGCCTCTGCAAGGGCTGTGGTAACACACCTGTGCCTTTAGCCTTATTACAGGCAGCTTCGCTCCCCCTTTGCTTCTTGGAAGCCATGGCTGCTAGTGCATGCACTGCTTTGCCCACGTTCCCCGAACCTAGCTTCCTGCCTAGCCTGACTCAGCTCCCACCCCTAGACTCACGTATCACCAGAAGGCTCTTTAGCCTACTTCCTAGCCCTGTCCTGACTTCCTGCGATCGTCCATACACTTCCTAGTGAAACAACAGATTAGTACTGGCGCAGGCTCCCCCTGGAGGCAGCTTCACAGGAACTGCAGGCATGACCAATCATGACTGTCTTTCTAGCCAAGCCCTCTGGTGGTGAGAAAAAAGAAGTGCAGGCAAAAGGAGGGAACATTTAAGCAAACCTTTTCCTATGTTTGCAGGAAGCCAGCTGGGTTCAGTAAAATTATCCCCATTGGAGATTACTCACTATTCCCGCAACAGGGCCTGGAGGAGACTGCAGGCCCAACCTTCACCGTCACGGCAGGCTTTGTCTCAAGGACCGGGTACCCATTCTGAGGCTCCACTCCCTTGGACCTGTACAGCACCCTGCAGGCATACCTTGGTTCAGTGTTCCAGGTTTACCTACATGCAGGATCCAGCGCCATATGTGGTCACTTACAGGCAAAACCTTGCAGTTTCTTCTGTCTTCTTAGCAAGGCCCGGGTACCATTTATATTAGCTTAATGCCATTTGAAATGGATCCGGTATGAAGGCTGTCCCTGATTCTAAAAGAACCTGTGTGGGAACCAGCATAGAAGCTCCACAGAGCTGTAGAAGTGACAATCCACCTTCAAGACACTGGCAAAAAAAACTGAAGTGCTCCCAGTGTGGGAGGGGTTATATAGGAGGGGAACTTGGGGTTTGTTTTTTATTGATTACCAGTGTCCATTCACCTATAGGTGGCGTATAACCCAGTATGTATAGAATATATAGTCTGCTCTGTGTCCCGTGATGGCCGAGAAAGAAAAAGGGGTTTTATTAAAACTTACCGTAAAATTATTTTCTCTGGGTTCACTGACAGATGCAGCACCCACCCCTGTGTGTTTAGTTTGTACGGCTTGTTACGAACTGATATGCTATGCACAGCAGGGGGCTTATATGCTGATGTGAGGATGGCCCCCTGGGAGGGGCCAGTCTATCCTTTTGCTTTTTTGCCTAGTCTACTCCTAGTAGGATGAGCATAAACCCCACTTGTCTATGAAGGGCTGCGTCTGTCAGTGAACTCAGAGAAAAGGATTTTACGGTAAGTTTTAATAAAATCCCTTTTTTCTCTTACGTTCACTGACAGACGCAGCCCTTCATAGACAAGTGGGGATGTCCCAAAGCTGTGTCAGTCAAGAGGGGTGGGCAAATAACAACTGTACCCAACAGAATCCTCTTAGGAGGCACCAGCCACGCCTACACCGCTGCCTGCAAAACTTTGCGGCCAAAAACAGCATCCGCAGATGCTGAAACATCAACTTAATAAAACGTAGTAAACGTGTGCACCGAGGCCCAAGTAGCTGCCTCGCACACCTGTGACACTGAAGCCTGGTGTCCGAAAGCCCAGGAAGTGCTAACTGCCCTGGTGGAATGAGCCGTGACAGGAAAAAAGGGAATACTTTGCGCCGAACAGTATTCGCATGAGTCACGGTCTGTCTGATCCAACGGGAAACAGTAGCTGACGAGGCCGCCAAGCCTTTGCGCAGACCTTCCGTCAGCACAAAACGCAGCAGACTTCCGAAAGGAAGCTGTAGCCACCAAATACACCCGCAAAGCCCACACGACATCCAATGAATGTAACTCAAATTCCTTGGATACGATGGATGCAGACATAATGAAGGAATAACAACATCTTCATTAATGTGAAAAGACCACCTTCGGAAGAAACAAAGGATAAGGGCGCAAGACCGCCATGTCCTAGTGAAGGACAATGTAAGTAGACTTGCAGGACAACGCTGCCAACTCAGACAGCCGCCTGGCGGATGTAATGGCCACCAAAAAAGCCACTGTCTGCGACAGCAATTGGAGGGGGATAACCCTGATCTTCTCATATGGCGGTTTCTGCAGCACAGAAACCCCAAATTCAAATCCCACGGTGCCAAAAGGCGACCGTACCTGAGGAGCCACATGGCGCACACCCTGTACAAATGTACGAATCAACGAATGTGACACCAAAGGCCGCTGAAAGAGAATCGCCAGAGCCGAAATCTGACCCTTGAGAGCACTCAGTGTCAACTTTTCATCCAGGTCCCGCTGCAAAAAAGCCTGCACCCTGGACACCACGTAAGAGTGAGGGTTCCAACCCCTCCCCCCCGCCTCACACCAGGCAATATCGACCTTCCAGGTCCAATGATAAATCTTGCGCGCCTTAAGCATGGTAAGGATCGCGGAGTCAGAGACACCCCTATCCCTCAACACCTGGGACTCAATAGCCAAGCCGTCAAAACCAGCGAGGGTAAAGCAGGGTGCAGGATGGGTCCCTGTGACAGTAGGCCTTCGCATAGCGGAAGACGCCAGGGAACATCTGTTGCCATCCGCACCACGTCGGCGTACCAAGGACGCCGAGGCCAATACGGAGCTACCAGGATTGTTGGAATCCCTTCCTCTGCTATTCTGCGCAGTCACCGCGGAAGAAGATTGATCGGAGGAAAGGCGAACAGGAGCCGAGTACCGACTCCAATTTGGTACTAATGCATCCGTGGTGACTGCCAACGGGTCTCTTGTTCTGCACACAAAGGTCTGCACCTTGTGATTGAACCTGGACGCCATTAGGTCCACGTCTAGTGTGCCCCACTTGCGGCAAATCTGGCGGAACACCTCTGGATGCAGGGATCATTCCCCCTGATCCAGTTTCTGGCGACTGAAAAAGTCCGTCTGCCAGCTTTCTACGCCCGGAATGTAAATGGCGGAGATTGCCGGCACGTGAATTGCTGCCCATCTCAGAATGAGAGAGGCTTCCGCAGCTGCTGCCCTGATGGTACACATATGCCACTGCTGTGGCATTGTCCGACAAACCAAATCGGGAGGCCGCGCAGCCTTGCCGACCAATGGAAGAGACAGAGCCTGATCGCCCACAGCTCCAACACACTCATCGGAAGGCGAGATTCCTGCGCCGACCAACGTCCCTGAGCAGACAACTGCCCCAGGACCCCTCCCCAGCCCGAAAGGCTGGCGTCCGTCGTGATTATCGACCAGTTCAGGGGGAGACAATACTTCCCCAGCTTTAGGGACGGGGCCCGAAGCCACCATTTCAATGATCCTCTGGTCTGGTGACCCAACCTAATCAGCCTGTCCAGGAACAGTGGTGACTTGTCCCATCGTGACAGAATCGCTCTCTGTAGAAGCCGAGTGTGACCCTGGGCGTAAGGCATTGCCTCAAAGGCTGAAACCATGAGCCCCAACACCCGCATACAGCACCGTAAGGAGGACCACTGGCGTGACAGCAGGGTTCGCACCGCCGCTTGTAATGACAGTAACTTGGCCGAAGGTAGGAACACCTTCGCCTGTTCCGTATCCAGAATCAGACCCAGATATTCCAGGCGACAGGACGGGATCAATGTCGACTTATGCAGATAGATCAGCCAGCCGAAGTCTTTTAGCGAGGCCATGGTGATAGCCACGTTCTCCTCCAGAGCCGAAGCAGACTCCACTCTCAGGAGTTAAACCGTTGAGGTATGCTACCACCGCAATGCCTCTCTGCCTCAATAGCGCCAGCACCGAAGCCACCCGCTTGGTGAACACCCGAAGAACCGAGGCCAGACCGAAGGGAAGCGCCACCAATTGGCAATGTAGGTCTCCCACCGCAAAACGCTGGTGCCGGAGACAAATGGGAACATGGAGGTACGCGTCCCTGATATCCAGAGACGCCATGAAGTCCCCTTGGTGCAGGGCAGCCACAACCAGACAGATTCCATTCTGAATTTTCGCACCTTCACAAAGTGGTTTAGTGCTCTTAAGTCCAGAACTGGCCTGACTCCACCCTTTTTGGGTACCCAAAAAGATTTGGATAGAAACCGCGGGACCCTTCCAGCGGAGGTACCGGCACAATCACCCCTTGTACGGAGAGCTTCTGGACAGCCTCCAGGAGAGCCTCCCGATGCCCAGAGGGAGTCTTAAGTTCGATGGGAAGAACCTGTCTGGGGGTAGAGTGCTGAACTCTATCCTGTACCCGGACACCACTTCCTGCACCCACCGGTCGGAAATGCGGGCAGACCACCTGTCTGCGAACCCCGAGAATCGGGCGGGGGCAACCCATCATGCGGAGGAGGACTTGTCCTCGGCCTTTTCATTCTTACTCTGCCAGGGCCGTTTACCGAACCCCGAGGCAGACTTACCGGGCCTTTGAGCCCTTGCCCGCTGCACCGGGCGCACAAAAAAACTTCTTCTGACCCGAAGAAAACAGGACCCTGCTTACGGCGGAACTCCCGCCGCTTGGGCTCCGGAAGAAAGTACTCTTCCCTCCAGTGAATATCTTAAGGATTCATCCAGTTGCGCCCCACAAGGACGACCACCCTGAAAAGGGAGATCCGTGAGACCCTTCTTAGGATGCATGGTCACCCGACCAGGAGCGTAACCACAGCACCCGTCTGATAATGACTGCGAAACAGACATTGCAGAGAGCATGGGAAGCAGGTCCAAAGCTGCATCACACATGTATCGAATCCCCTTTATCAGGTGCTCTGCTCGCTGTGACGCCTCAGGTGAGTTCCCGCAGCTCAACTCGCAGTGCAACCCAGTCACACACTCTGTAAGGGATTGCGCAGCCATAGCTGACGCCAGAGCCGTTCTCATGGCTGACCCCGCCAACAAGAACAGTGCCTTGGACACCGCCCCCGTCCGGCTATCAGCCGGATCCTTAAAGAAGAAGACCCCTCCAAGGGGATGGTCGTCGCCTTATTCAGGCGAGCCACTGGAGGGTCCACTGCGGGGGATGCCCACTTCTTCACAAAGCTATCCTCAAAAGGGTAGCGTACAGCAAAACGTTTAGGCTGGGCGAAGGAATTGTACGGACGCTGCCATTCCTTATATACCAGCTGGTCATAAGGGCAAGCCCTAGGTGGATTAAGAGACCCACGAACGTATGCGGACTCCTGCGGCTCCCCAGCTTGGTCCAGTCGCAAGGACACACGAATAATGGCGATCAGGGCGGCCACCAGCGCCTTTTCACGCACTGAGGCCCCCTGATCCTCTTCGCCGTCCGAGGGTACCGCTCGCCCTCTGAAAACTCTACGGGGGTCCCCGTGACTACAGAGGCCACTTCCGGTGCAGAATCCTCCCCCGATGAAGGCGGGGGGGTGGACGTATTTAGGGGCCCCCTAGCCTGGTCCGGCACCTCCCGGGGAAAAAAATTCCCCAACTACTGCTCCTAACTGGTCCAGGGATACCAGTGTCCCCAGCGCAGGTTGCGCTTCCACTGGCTCAAGCTTGGAAGGACCTACAGGTTCAGCCGCCATCGCGCCACCGGACCCTGACAGACAGAAAACTCTGACACCCCCACAATGTGACCACCACCGCTGCCCCACAGAACACCCAGGGAAGGCCCAGGAGGACTGCACCCACTGCTACCATCACCCCAGGGAGAACACAGCTATACTTGTTTGATGCCTCAAGCGCTGCTTCCCAGTAGGAATTTTGCCATATGACCGCCAGTCAGAGGGGCTGTGCTGCTGCGCCATCCACGCTGCCCAGAGTGAAAGAGGAAGTGTCTGCAGAGAAATCACGTTTTTTCTCCTTCCCGGCATATCCTAAAATGGCCGCCAGGCGGACACAATATGCCCAAGCCTGATTATACAGGGCGCGACTATGGCAAAATGGTCGACGGTCGACACTAGAGGTCGCCAAAAATCCACAGCAAAATGGCTGCGGCTACAGCAAAATGGCGGCGATCCGCCACAAAATGGCGGCGGATCGCCGCATAGCGATTTTAAACAGCGCAGGGTGCGGTGCGGGTGATAGGAGAGGGGTGAGGACACCCAGGGGAGGCCTGAGCCCCAAAATAGACCCTCCACCGGCCAGTTATCCGCAAAATTTCCGCCCAGTTGCCCCCCTCCGCGCCCCTAGGGGGGGTCACTCACCAGTCCGACGGGCGTAGCAGGTAGCCACCCGGTTGCAGACCTTCCTCCCACAGCAGAAAGGGATGCTGCAGGCCAAGGCCTCTGGACAGGAACCGAGTCCAGTCACTGGGCTCAAGTGGGGATCATCCACTGGCCGCCCGCACGGAATGGGCACGATGCGGCGGACCCCGCCAAGGCTAAGGGTAGCTCGCATCCGTCGGCCATGCTGGGGAAAGTTCAGGATTTCTAGATATCCTCTATGCCCCAGCCGGCTTCTTGATAGCAGTCTTCATCAGATAGCTTGAGAAAAATAAAAAAGCGGTAGCAAAAAAGGTGAACCGCAGATCCCATAAGGGAGCCAGGCCTAACTCCTTGCACTAGGCAAATAAAACTGATATGCTATGCACAGCAGGGGGATTATATGCTGAAGTGAGGACTGCCCCCTGGGAGGGGCCAGCCTATCGTTTTGCTTTTTTGCCTAGTCTACTCCTAGTAGGATGAGCATAAACCCCACTTGTCTATGAAGGGCTGCGTCTGTCAGTGAATGTAAGAGAAAATGTTTTGCCCGTACAGATTTTAAAGCAACGGATGTCCACATGACCTGGAGCCTGTATGGTCACACAGTACACCCTAATAGCTACTCTCATTTTCTATACATTGTGAAGGTTCTGTTTTGCCATCAGCTGTGCCCGATCTCCCCCTTTTATCTCCTAGTACAGTCAAGTCCATAAATATATTAATATATAGTAATTCCTACACCGTTCACTTGATTTGGACGTAAATACCCTCAAATTAAAGCTGAAACTCTGCAGTTAAAGCACATCTTGGTCGTTTCATTTCAAATCCATTGTGGTGGTGTATAGAGCCAAAAAGATTAGAATTGTGTTGATGTCCCAATATTTATGGACCTGACTGTATGTTCTTGATTCCCTTCTTTTCTTCTCTCACTGGCCCTGGTAGATGCACACTACCACTCTTCATTTGTTTGACCTCACCATATAAAATTGGCCATTTTCTCCCTAGGCTTCCTCTTTTCAGTCTTGTTAAGCTTCTTGCTTGCCCCCATATAGGTACTTGAATGGAAAGGGACGGTCGTGCGGTGCTCTCATACGCAAAGCGGACAAAAGGTCATTGTCCAGTTGGAGCCATGCTTCCTGTAAAAGTAATTTACTTTAATTTACATCAGTATCTATTCCTTGAATACTGACTTTTTTCACTTAGCAACTGATGTTCCTCAATACTTTATACTGTCTGGTGTGTTATCTACCTTGTACTTCTGGTCAATGATTCGATTGTTACTGCATCTCTTGTTCATGCAAAAAATCAATAAATATACAATGCATAAAAAAGTTAGAACATCATTACACTTTTTGGTGGTATGTTCCTTAAAAAGGATGACTGGAGTGTCTCTAGTGGGCAGAAATCACATATCAATAAAAATCAATTTCAAAGAGGAAAAGGTTCCTTTACATTGTCAGCGGGGAGGCATGACTCCACAGGTTCTTTTCCAGTCCTTATAAAGGGAAGTTTTACAAATGGAATGTAATATGTAGGTCTTTGCGGCCAGAGTTCTAAATGACCCAATGCCTGGAACAGCAAGCAGATCCCCCAGTTGCAGGGTAGAATACACTGCATCAGAGGATCAAGGTGAACAAAAGGTTCTTCATGAAAAGGCTATGAATCTGAATAACAAATAGTAATAGGGGACTCAAGCACACCTAGGTGAAGGCACAATAGTGGGTTTCATTGTGGAATGTGCTTAGAACCCCTGTGAGTAGCTTGTTCTATTAATTGTACACAGACAAATAAGAAATCCAAAGTGATTAATAAAGGTCTTGTGGAGGTATTTGAGGCCTCAGCCTTACACTGCGGAGCTCTACAAAACTCCAGAGAGAATGGCCCTGTAATAATAGGGTTCCCAGATTTGTGTTGCAGGCTTTGATCCCTTCTTGGAAAACTAAAAACTGCATTCAGACTTACCAATAACTTATTTTCCAGTAGGACAGGACACTTGTCACAACATTATATGATTAACAGGTTCCCCACCGCGCGCTGTCTTTTCACGGCGGCAGTCGGGGAGCCCTGCGCGAATCGCCGTAAATAAGCGGCGATTCGCATTTGGCCACCAGGGGGCGCACTCGCGCGCACCCGCCGCACTCCTGGGGAGTGTGCCCGCTGCTCGGGCGGACCCGATGTCCGCCGGCGAGCCGCGATGAGCGGCTACAGGGAAAGAACGGGGAACCGCCGATGTAGCGGCGAATAAATGCCGCTAAGCGCGTCCCGAGGGGCTGACGGCGGCACTTTTCT
>BLSH010428314.1:1111258-1122210 GCA_018402905.1 Glandirana rugosa | reverse complement strand
TGATTGGCACCATAGCTTGTAGACTCTATAACTTTCACAAGGACCAAATAATATACACGTATTTGGGTTATTTTTACCAAAGATAGGTAGCAGTATAAATTTTGGCCAAAATTTACAAAGAAAAATTACTAATTTGCAAAATTTTATGACCGAAACAAAGAAAAAGGCATTTTTTCAAAAAAATTTCAATCTTTTTTTATTTATAGCACAAAAAATAAACCCCCTCCTAGTGATTAAATACCACCAAAAGAAAGCTCTATTTGTGTGAAAAAAAGGACGCAAATTTCATATGGGTACCGTGTTGTATGACTGAGTAATTGTCATTCAAAGTGTGATAGCGCTGAAAGCTGAAAAATGGCCTGGACAGGAAGGGGGTTTTCGTGCCAGGTACTGTTGTGGTTAAAGTGTGACAAATATGCAAAAAAAAAACAGGAATGGGGCAAATGCTTTTTCACAGCACTGTAGGTGCCATGGGACCTCTGGGGGATTTAATATAGGCTTCAAGATCCTGGCAATACTTAATAATAGGTTTGTAAATGCTGTTGTTTTCTACCCATGCATAGCTTATATTGGGTAATTCTCTTAACTGATTTTCACAGTACAAAACATTTAGAATCTACTGTAGAGTCGCAAGCAAAGAGTAGAGTGTGAGCTATTGTTCAAGGTGGAGAGACAGGAACCTCACATAGCTTGACAGGAACAGGTTACATCCTGCTAAAATGAAAAAAAAAACCTGAAAATTGTGCTGTCCAGCACTCCACCTTATTTATTTTTCTTTTGCTATACAACTTAGCCTCCCCCCCCCCCCATTCACACTTGAGGGTGTGTATGTAGTCGATTTTGAGGCAGGCTTTTTGTGCAGTTTTGGCATTTTTTCGCTTATTTTTTGGGAGTGAAGTGCTGTACAGGAGCTTCTTTGGGGCAGAATCATGCATTTTTGGGCCAATAAGCTAGGATGGGAATATCTGCTGCGCATAACACACATTTTTGCATTAGCACCTATTCAAGTTAATGGGAACAAAAAGACCCCATTTGGCTTCAAAAGTAGCTTGTGTACAATTTGGAGCTTCAGGTGCCTCAATGCTCAACTGTGAACAAGAAACATTTAAAAGCATGGGATTTGGCTTTTTGAGAGTTTTAAAGCTTTGCACCCCAAGCTACAAAATGCTCAGATGTGAACGGGGGTAAAGCCAATATTATAATAAAAATTTCCTAAACAACCATCAACTTACTGATTTGTTCTTCTATCGCCTGCACCAGATGAATATCATACTGTGTCACCAGAGTAATTGCCATGCCTTTGCGTCCTATGATAAAAAACATTGAGCGATCATTAGAAGGCAATATTTACAATACAAAGGTTGTTACCAATTCCAGCCTTTTTTTTCTTTTTTGTCAGGTATCCATTCTCAGGGAAATATTCATCAGAAATTATACGTCACGTCTAAGAAAGCACAGAAGTAAAATGTTTGTTTGCTTATAGAGCTGCTCAAAGTAGAGGTGAGAAACATTTCCGTGTCCCAGAACATGGGGTGCAGGCTTGTCCCAATACCAATCCAGAGGGTAAGCAAATGTAAAGAGAAAAGGATCGCTGCTACTCCCAACCAGCCTGGGTGAACAATAAAGAGCGTCTTCAGCCTACATGTCTCCACCAAACCACATTTAACCCCCTCCACCCTGTGGGAGGGGTGAAATGCATCAGGGTGTGTGGTTTGGTGGAGACATTTAGGCTGAAGAAGCTCTTTATTGTTTATTCACCTTGGTTGGTTAGGAGTAGCTGGGTTATTTTTCTCTGTACACAGTAGTAACATTTTTAAAATTTCAGCTTTGACTTAAAGTGATTGTAAACTCTCAAGGTTTTTCACCTTAATGCATATGCATTAAGGTGAAAAACCTTTTCACTTTAATGCATATGCATTAAGGTGAAAAACCTTTTCACTTTAATGTATATGCATTAAGGTGAAAAACCTTTTCACTTTAATGCATATGCATTAAGGTGAAAAACCTTTTCACTTGCAGCAGGCCCCCCCCCCCGGAGACCCCCTTAACTTACCTGAGCCCAAACCGATCCCGCGGCGGGGATAAGCCTCCCAGCTCTACCGAGCTGCTCCGGTTCTCATTGGCTGGATTGATTGCTGGGGAGTCATTGGCTCCCGCGGCTGTCAATCAATTCCAGTGACTCGTGGGGGCGGGGCCGAGTCCAGCTCTTTGTGTGAATGCGCGCCCGCACAGGTGACCCCAGGGAAGCCTGGTGGTCACTTGAGAAGAGGAGGAGCCCGGAGCACCGCTGGAGGGCCCCAGAACACAGGGTAAGGGGCCACTCTGTGCAAAACTGCTGCACAGAAGACGTGAGTATGACATATTTGTTTTTTGTTTTTTTTAAATTTAGCCTTTACAATCACTTTAAATGTGCATCTAAGCCAAAGAACAAAAATGAAATATATTGCATCTTACAAGTCCTTAGATGTGGTGGCTGCATTATTATTTTATTTTTTTAGCCTTTTCCTTCATTTTGACCCAGTGCTACGACCAGTAACACTCAGCTATAAGTAGTACCATAACACTCTACTTACTATCCTAGGCTGACAACGCTCCTTCACTGTACTACATCTATGGAACAGCAGCACTGTTACCCTAAACTGCTCTCCTGATTTCAACTACAAACATGTTCAGAAGTCCAGAAGAGAACCTGTAAAGCTGAAAACATTTCAGTTCACTACAAAGGAATGTACAAGCTCATTGTTTTCTCTACAGGATCAACAAGAATTTTTCTGTATTTGTTGAAGAAAAAAAAAAAAAAAAAAAGAAGGACTTGTGAGCTGCAAGGCATTATAAATTGTTCTTGGGCGTAGATATACTTTAAAGTACATTTGTAGTTTCCACAAAAAAATAGAAATTAAGTTTAGGTACACAACAAACCTCAAATGAAATGTTTCTCATATCCAGCTGGGCTGCTGCATAGTGTAGAAATCTCATCTGCCCGTTCTCCATTCACAGAACGCTTTGCATTCTGGCAAAGATTAGTAAAAGTTCTATGAATAAAGGACTGAAGGAGCAGGCAAGCAGTGCAATTGTTTCACACTTGTACAGGCAAATGTTTACAACCACAGAGAGGGAAGATCAACACTGCAGGGAGGACCCTGAGCGACTATTACAGGTAAGTTATGTCCCTGTTACTGTATAGCAAACAAACACAGAAAAAAAAAAAAAAAAGAAAAGTTTGAGGTTTAAGTCAAAATGAAAGTGTCAATTGCCTTACGGTTTACCTTTTTTTTTTTTTTCCATCCCCGGACAATGTAAAATACTCCCATAGCTGGCAGGAGCATGTAGTTAAAGGCTGCTGTGCTCTGTGTATGTTCCCGCATTGTCATCACCACACCGCTGCAATCAGCAAAGCTCTCACTCCCTACTGATTGCTGTGGATCCCAAACTACTGAGACATCAGCAACAAGGCCACACACTGGTTTGTCAAAATCTTCCTGGCCGGACCTGTGCATGGTTTCTACACTCTCATTTTTTGTAATGACGATTTAGGCTGTCCATAGATGGATCAAAATTCGGGGGTTCAACAGGGACCAGACAAATTTCAATCCATCTATGGCCATTCCTGCTCAACAGAAGTAGGTCTACCAATTGACTTCTGTTGAACAAAACTGCTGGAAAACTTTTGTCAATCAGCTTGCAGCTGCTCATCAGTAGCACAGCAGGTAGGATTCCTCTATCCACCTCCCTTGTGTGGATGGGGAAACCCATTCCCCCATACCCCCCCCCCCCCCCGATCAGCAGTGAGCAGAGTTTCAAGTCACTAGAAGTGAAAACAAATCACCCCTATAAAGTCAAAGGATAAAAGCTTATTTTAAACATGAGGTAATTCAGCTTAAGGACATCCATCCAACACAAATAAAATTCAGATAGAGCCTGTAGGGATTTCTCCTTCCCATCCTGTAGGTTGTGGCCGATATCCATACCTGCTCTTGCTGTTCTTCCTACACGGTGGATGTAGCTCTTAGGCAGGCCCGGGGTGTTGTGGTTGATCACTACTTGGACGGTAGGGATGTCCAAGCCCCTGGAAATGTAACAGATTAATGAAGTATGCTTCTGATTCAACTTGTGGCAAAAAAAAAAAAAAAAAAGCAGCTCTGAAAGTGCAACTGGTATCCTCCTTTCTTTTCTTTGCTCCCTATACCTCCACCAACTAGTGCACGTAATATATTAGTCTGACAGCAATGCAAACATGGACTATTGTATATGATCACTTGTTACATCTGCAAATGGCTGACACATGCAGGCACTCCTACTATCGGGCTGATTTTGTGTGTGGAGGTTGACAGAAAGATAGGGTTTAGGAAAGTATCATAAAATAAAATAAAGATTTATAAATAAAATAATGTAAGCTTTTTTTAATTTACTGGCTTCTAGTGTTGCTTTAAACGATCTGTATGATCTTTGCAAGCTTCCCAAACAGACAAAAAAAATGAAAGGATTGACATAACTCAGTTGTGAGATAACAAGGTAAATACAGCGGGTAAAGTAAGTATTGAACACGTCACCATTTTTCTAGGTAAATATATTTCTAAAGCCCCTTTCACAGTTGAAAGTCCCGCGATCTTATTGCGACTTGAAGCAATGCCTGTGTAATGTCATGGAACATGGATCTCACGTCGCATCAAAGTAGTGCAGGGACTACATTGAAGTCGCACAGATATGAATGGTACTCATTGGAAATTATGAGGTATGACTTGTCATGCGACTTTGCAGTCCCAAGTCGCAGGACAAGCCGCACAAGTGTGAAAGGGGCCTTAAAGACAAGGTCCACCCAATACTAAAAAAGTTAAAAGTCAGCAGCTACACATACTGTAGCTGCTGACTTTTAATCATAGGACACTTACCTGTCCTGGAGTCCACCGATCTTTGTATAGGGTGCAGCCGCGTCCATTAAGGGTAAGGGAACCCGGCAGTGTAGCATTACAGCTTCACGCCGGGCACCCTACTGCGCATGCGCAAGGCTCCGCTCTGCTATTGGCCTGGCGGCCAGTAGCAGAGTGAGGAGGAAGGAGGGAGCCGGGCTGCTGACGTCAGCGGCCGCAGCACGAGCTCCCGGATGTGTGAAAAAAGGTCAGCTGTCTAAAGACAGGTGTCCTCTCTCCCCCCCGAAAGGTGCCAAAATGTGGCACCCGAGGGGGGAAGGAATCTGACCAGTGGAAGTTCCACTTTTGGGTGGAACTCCGCTTTAATATGCTATGGACTTTAAATTTTCACTACATCGGTAACAACCCATGCAATCCATACATACAAAGAAACCAAAACAAATTAATTTCAGAAATTAAGTTATGTGAAATAAAATGGAATGACACAGAAAAAGTATTGAACACATTACCTAAAATTTATTTAATACTTCGTACACCTCCTGTATATAGAAACAAGTCACATGCATTGCTCATTGTGTGATATTGGGCCATTCTTCCACACAGTCTTAAAATCTTGATGGTTCCGTGGGCCTCTTCTATGAACTCTGATCTTTAGTTCTTTCCATACGATTTTCTATTGGATTAATTGGATTCAAGGTCATTGGCTGTGCCATTCTAGCAGCTTTGTTTTCTTTCTTTGAAACCATTTGAGTTTCCTTGACTTTGTGTTTGGGATCATTGTCTTTCTGAAATGTCCGCCCTCGTTTCATTTACATCATCCTGATAGATGGCAGCAGATTTTTATCAAGAAGGTCTTGGTCCATTTTTCCATTCATGCTTCCTTCAATGATATGAAGTTTGCCAGTACCGTATGGTGAAAAACAACCCCACACCATGATGTTCCCACCTCCAAAATTCACTGTTGGCATGGTGATTTGGGGAGATGACCTCCAAACATGGTGTGTATTATGGCATCCAAAGAGTTCAATTTTGGTTCCATCTGACCAGACTATATTCTCCCAGTATTTCACAGGCTTGTCTAAATGTTGTGCAGCAAACTTTAAATGAGCTTCAACATGGTATTTCTTCAGCAATGGAGTCTTGCGTGGTGAGCGTGCATACAGGTTATGATGGTTGAGTGCATTACTTATTGTTTTCTGTGAAACAATTGTACCTGGTCTTTCTGAAGCTCTCCACAAGTGGTCCTTGGCTCTTGGACAACTCTTCTGATAATTCTTTTCACTCCTCTGTCAGAAATCATGCGAGGAGCACCTGGCCGCGGCCAGTTTATGGTGAAATTATGTTCTTTCTACTTCTGGATTATGGCCCAAACAGTGCTCACTGGAACATTGAGAAGTTTAGAAATCCTTCTGTTACCAACGCCATCAGTATGTTTTGCAGTAATAAGGTTGCAAAGGTCTTGAGAGCTCTATGCTTTTACCCATCATGAGATGTTTCTTGTGTGACACCTTGGTAACGAGACATCTTTTTATAGGCCATCAGCTGAGATTGAACCAGCTGATATTAATTTGCACTGACAAGGGACAGGATTGCTTTCTAATTACAGATAGATGTCAGCTGGTGGCTTGGCTTTCCATGCCTTTTTGTACCTCCCTTTCTTCATGTGTTCAATACTTTTTCCCTGTGTCATTGCATTTTATTACACATAACTTAATTTCTTGACTTATTTGTTTTAGTTTCTTTGTGTGTATGGATTGCATGGGTTGTTACCGACATGTGGTGGAAATTTCATGTCAATTGCACCTTTAGAAATATATTTGCCTAGAAAAATGGTGACATGTTCAATATTTATTTTACCCGTTGTGTTTGTTTTACCGTGCTGGGGCTTTGATTTCAGTTCTACAGAGGATGCTCTTAAAATAAATTCTACTTCCCCTGTGTCCACTTGGATTTTTCTCCCACAAGAGTGTGTCTATAGGTCAGTGTTATATAAACATGTGAAATAATTATATGAGGAGTGCAATTATATGAGAACTGCAATCTACATCTACAGACGTTACACTGATGAAACCAAAAACACCAAGGGACTTTCATGAGTAATAAGTAATTTAATTTACCTGGCAGCCACATCTGTTGCAAGAAGAATCTTAAAAACACTTGATTTGAATTTTGCAAGTGCAGCAAATCTCTGTTTCTACAAAAAGAAAAAAGACAAACATTTACTATTGGACAATATTTGTATAGCTATGATCATATTAACATAGCAATGGCCTTTTTTCTTTCTTTAACAGATTATATATATCTGTATGTGTTTTGATTAAGTGGAGCAGTGTGCCTATAATTGAAGCCAAACGACATATTCTGAAAGATTTATTGCCTTTTCAAAAAAACAGGGGGCATAAGTTTTCTCTGTCTCTGTCCCCAGAAATTACTCACAATTACAGTGACACTGGCTTCTCAGCAAGTGCAGACTATCCTCTGCCCTTTCCAAAACCAGTTAAATTATAGGAATCATTCTGAAATACCGTTCATATTCAATGAATGTGCACTGTACAGTATAGTTTAATGGCTTTTGCTTGCTTCAAGAGGGTTTTGTATTCCCATACAAGTCCATGGGAGTGTGAATCTGCTTGAAGCAGGTCAAATGCAGGTCAGAAGGAGATAAATGGCTGGTTAAACGAACCCGTCAATGAATACTGAATAGGGCTGAAAAAAATGAATCGGAATAATCGATTATAATCAATTATGAAAATAGTTGTCAACTATGTTGGAAGTGAGCAGACGTTCTTTATCTTGCTATATGGGCGGACTATACTATACTTTGCAGCTTGGCACTGGGGCACTCTGAAGGCAGCAGGAGCCAGAAGCATCGGTGGGGGACCCCAGAAGAGGAGAATCGGGGCTGCTCTGTGCAAAACATGGAGCAGATACTGTATGACAAGTTTGTTTAAAGAAAAAAAAAAATAAAATAAAATAAAAATGTTTACAATGACTTTAAAGGCTGTGTGCAGGGAAGATCAGTATCTGAACCCAGAAAAGGTGAAGGCTGATAGACGGCATTATAATTACATTTAAAGTAAACTTTTACCAGTATTGTGCATTATATTTAAAATGATCATATCCATGCAAAAAAGTCTCAGCCTTCGGTATTACTTTATTATAAAAGATTTATCTCCCCCCACCTCCTCCACACTTGTACAGAGGCAGAACTGGGATCTGCTTATGTAAACAAGGCAGATCCCCATTCTGCCAGATGACATGGTACAGATCTTCTGTTACCAGTGATCAGGAACAGCGATCTCGGTCATGTCCCTGGCAGCCCACCCCCCCTACAGTTAGAACACACTGAGGGAACACACTTAACCCCTTGATCGCCCCCTAGTGTTAACCCCTTCCCTGCCAGTGTCATTTTTACATTGTTCAGTGCATTTTTATAGCACAGATCAATATAACGACATCACTGGTCTCCAAAAAGTGTCATTTGGGGTCAGATTTGTCTGCCGCAATGTCGCAGTCCCGCTAAAAATCGCAGATCGCCGCCATTAGCAGTAAAGGAATAAATAAATAAAAGTCCCTAAATCTATTCCATAGTTTGTTGATGCGATAACTTTTGCACAAGCCAATCAATATACACCTATTGCAATTCTTTTTTACCAAAAATATGTAGAAGAATACATAATTGGCCTAGCTGATGAATAAATACATTTTTTAGATATTTTTTTTGGATATGTATTCTAGCAGAAATTAAAAAAAATATTTTTTTTTGCAAATTGTCTTTTTTTAATAGTGCAAAGAATACACACTGCAGAGGTGATCAATAACCACCAAAAGAAGGCTCTATTCATGGGAAAAAAACGTCAATTTTGTTTGGGTACAACCGCGCAATTGTCAGTTAAAGCGACGCAGTGCCGTATCGCAAAAAATGGCCTGGCCAGGAAGTGGGTAAATCCTTCCGGGGCTGAAGTGGTTAAGCTGCCAGCCTATGACAAATAATAAAATGTTACAGTCCTATCTGAAAATGTGCAAAACAGCGTGTTAAGACTTTTTTTTTTTTTTCTTTAAATAAAAATGTTGATCTCAGAGTCTGATGATATGTACCAGATTCAATCTCTAATGGTATATACATCTCTTCTGTCTGTTATTCTCAGAGTGGATTAGATATTTTGTTCTCCAACCATATAGCTGATTATTTAGATGTACCACTGCATATAGATATTCAAGAATAAATTCTTTTAAAAACTTTACACATTAAAGCGGAGTTTCACCCAGCTAAAAGTCAGCAGCTATAAAAATGTAGCTGCTGACTTTTAACAAAATCGGACACTCACCTGTCCCAGGCTCCAGCAATGCGGTCGCCTGAGGGCTCGTTCTTCTCCCCCTCCCCTGGGTGGCGCCGGCATCATAAGTGTGGGCCCCCGGCGCAAGTCGCATTGCGCCTTGTGAATGGCCAGCGTATCTTCTGGGACCTGTGACATGTTCCAGAAGATCGCTGAGGGGGGAGGTGAACTTCCTTCCGGAGCCGCGGCTCTAGGAGAGGAAGTGGATTTGGGACCCTGTCAAAACAGGGTCCCCCCCCAAAAAAAATTACTTGCCAATTGTGGCATGTCAGCGGGTCACCTTCCTTTAAAGCGGAAGTTCCACTTTTGGGTGGAACTCCGCTTTAACTAAATTGTACACCACACTTTTGAGGTTTTTATCTGATTAATCATTTTATTGAAACAATAAATCGGCCAACTAATCAATTATGAAAATAAGCTTTAGTTGCAGCCCTAATTCTGAATGATAACAAAAAAAGTGTCTCAAACCGAGGTCATCAACACAAGCCCAAAGCCCGTAAACACGAGCACACAGTCATGTGAGTGTCATTCTACATCTTGGAATTTTATTTAAAGTGGTTGTAAACGTCCGTCATGAAACTGAGCAAAGCCCATATATCTGTAGTCTTGTCTCTCTCCAAAGCTCTAAGTGCCATTTCCCTCTTGTGCTTTGTCCCTCTTATTAGTATGAGTCACTTCTGAAAAGCTTTCCTGACAAATGAGATAAATTTGTGTTGGGGAGGGAGCTCAGCACACAGCTCTGTATCCTTCCTTCAGTCCTGTGCCGTGTCTGAAGAAGGGTGTATCCCTTTCCTCCAATCAGCTCTCACACACTGCAACTACAGCTCTCCACCCCCTCCTCTGTGATACTAATGGATGAAGAACAATTTTATCATTTCTGCACTTTTGAATGGCTGTAGAGAAGAGAGGACAGCAGATAAACAAGTAAAACTTATGTAGGAGAATTTGCTTCATATCTGTGTATCACCTGAGGCTATTCACTTCACTGGATATATGATAGGGTTTACAACCACTCTAAAGCTAAGATCAAACAGTTGATTTTGAAAATATCTTTTTAAAGGAGAATAAGCAGCATATTCCTTAAATGAACATATAAAACTGCGCGCAACCTCTAAAATTTCCCCTCATTTTCAACAAACCCTCAATTCTGTACGCTGATTGAGAATGGCACGTTTCGATTAGTACACACTTCCCACCAGGACTTACTTTTGATCAGCACAGAACTCTTGACTATCATCGCTCTCAGTCTTGAGATGCCATCTGTGGCTAAGTTCTTATATTAGATCCATACCTGACATTTCAAGTGATCCACCCTAGCACTTCATTCCAAATATTATGTCCAGGCCAAAAACCAAACCAACACTCCCTACTATATTCCATTTATGATGGGAAAACCTCCCCATTATCATATGTTCCTGCTGAACTAGGAAAGGGGGTTTTCAGATGAAATTCCCACAAGCCCAAAAAGACCAGAGAACTTCTTTTCGCTCATAAGGCTTCAATCACTCTCTCTCTCCAGAATAAATTATGCACCCCACGTGGACCAGATTACCTCAAACTAGAAAGACCAATGTGTGTCTACCCTAAACAGAAAACTCATAAAAATCTGCCCCATTTCCTCTGCCATAACCAACGCCCTGAGATGGGAGAGGGGGAGAGAGGGAGAGAGAGAGGGAGAGAGGGAGAGAGGGAGAGAGGGAGAGAGGGAGAGAGGGAGAGAGGGAGGGAGAGAGGGAGAGAGGGAGAG
>BLSH010428314.1:1090877-1111248 GCA_018402905.1 Glandirana rugosa | reverse complement strand
GAGAGAGGGAGAGAGGGAGAGAGGGAGAGAGGGAGAGAGGGAGAGAGGGAGAGAGGGAGAGAGGGAGAGAGAGAGAGAGAGAGAGAGAGAGAGAGAGAGAGAGAGAGAGACTTTTTTCCTCATTATCTTATATGAGACCGATTCTATTGTGCTTGGAAACACACACAGAAGTTTGACTGAAATAACCATCCAAACAACTGTCTACTGCCTATCAATTTGCTTTTTATTTTTTTTATTTATTTTTTTTTTTTTAAATCAGAAGAAAGTTTTATTTGAACACATTCAAGCATACATGTTTCATAAAGACTTACAAAACAATGTAAAGTTGTAATGTACAAAACAGTAAAAAAAATAGTCAATTCCAGCTTCCAACTTCATAGAGCTACGTACAGATGTAGAGAAGAGTACATACAACCCCACCTTGTGGCTGAAAACAGAAATGACAGTACTAACAGAGCACCACTATGGCATATTTCAAAGTTAGATAGTAATAACCAACATTAAAGTGGATGTAAACCCTCACATATGTCCAGAGATAAAACAAATCCTCCTACATAAGTTTTACTTGTATATCTGCTGTCTTCAGCTTTATATGCTGTTTAGAAAGTGCACGTGCTGTTAGAATATTCTCTTCCTGATTCACCAGTGGGATTCTTACCATACACTGTGAGACAGCTGATTGGAGGAAAGGCACACACCCCCTCTCCACATAGGCAGAAAAAAGGAAGAAACAATGCAGAGCTTTGCTGTGAATAGACCAGCTCTCTGCTAATCTATTTATAGCACCCATCCTGACACAAATTTCAGCCTGGTTTTATCACAGTTGATGGAGAACTTGTCAGAAGTTATCATGCTGATAACAGAGAAACGGAGCAGGAGAAAGCCACGGGACTTAGGGGTTCAAAGAGAAATGAGAAAACACTCCAGCTCAAATTTAATGAATGGGGTTTACATCCGCTTTAAAGTAATCAAAAGGCATTCTATCCGATCAATAATCAGGTCTACTGGTGCCAATCCTGGTACATCTAGCCCCCCCCCCCCCCCCAAACCTTCTCAAATTTAGTGGGGCATCCACTGTGCTGGTAAATAATCCATTCATATCTTAAAGTAGTACACGCGTGGTCTAGCCATTCTTTATGGGATGGAGGGGAAGTGCTTTTCCAGTGGAGGAGAATAATTTTACGTGCCTAAAACAAAGCCCCGGAAACCACTTCTTTAGTAAAGACATCCAGTATAATGTCATCAAAAACTCCCAGCAGACAGCGCCTAGGGTCAGAAGGGATGTCTGTTTGGAATACTCTCTTGCAAGAACAGATGCCCAGTATCTGTGTAACTTGGTACATCTCCACAGCAAGTGTATGAGATCCTCATAGTCAGGAGAGGGCTGGCAGCCTTAGGCCTGGGGGGCAAATCCAGTAAAGTGGCCCATTGGACCACCGAATCAGCTCACCATCCATGCTCACCTGGTTTTACAAAGGATATTGATGTTATGAAGCAAGACAAATATGATACAATGTGGCAAGATGATTTAATGTTAATAGCAACAAAGAAGGTTTAACAAAAATAATGCATCAATGCAGCCTGATCAGCGCCCATCAATGCAGCCTGATCAGAGCCCATCAATGCAGCCTTATCAGTGCCCATCAATGCTACCTGATCAGTGCCCATCAATGCTGGCTCCCCAGTGGCCATCAGCACAGCCTGATCATCGCCCATCAATACAGCCCGATCAGTGCCCATCAGCACAGCCTGATCAGTGCCCATCAGCACAGCCTGATCAGTGCCCATCAGCACAGCCTGATCAGTGCCCATCCAATGCAGCCTGCAATGCAGAGAGAGGAGAGCCGCCAGATTACACAGAGGGGGCTCTCCTGCTTACTTGGCATGGCCGCTGTCATATGAAGTCCCGCCTCCTGGACCGGGCTCTTATGATAGACATCACCGGTGTGCTGTCTATTATAGAAGCTGGTCGAGGATGTAGGACTTTGTAAGTGGGAGATCCCCGCTCTGTGTAATCTGGCGGCGCCCCCCCTTCCCCGAGGTAGCCCAATGGGCACAGTGGGATCCATGGCAGGGCTGGCCCTGGGCGCCCCCCTTTGCCTGTAGTTAGTTGGTGGCTGAGGCCCTGGCCCCTTCTTCCTTCCTCCACAAGAATAAAAAATTGTGAGCGAGCAGCAGCTGTCAGCCATTTTGAATGTAAGTTAGGGTGGCCTGGGGGGCAATTGCCACCCTGCCCCCTGGCCCAGCCCTCCCCTGCTCATGGTCTCTTCCACAGTTAGGACAAACTGGCTTTGGCAAAAGCCCCATTTTAAACAATTTCACCGGGGTATAATGGGCTCACAATAAAGTTGTGATAAAACACGGAAAATTATTAAGAGAGCTGGCTTGTACTGCTTCCAGCACATTTTCTCACTGTTCTCTGGACAAATGCCACACATCAGACTCCCACAGATCCATGGCCATTAATTTGCTATTTAAAGGGGAACTTTACCCATAACAACTTGCTTCTTGCTGAAAGCTTCCATTTTGCTGGAGCCCAGAGCCCCCAAACAGCAGTAAATCATAAAGTGGAACTAAACCCATTGATTTACTGGTTTCAAAAAACAGTTACATTCCTGGAATGCCGGGATTGCTAACTGTCACATTTGCTTGTGTCCTCAAACGGTCAAACCATCAAATGGCTGGTGTCATAACTGATCACATGTGCAGCACCATGGCAGTTGCAGTTTAAACAGAAGCAGCGTCCTTGGCTGCAAAGGACAGGAGGATTTAATTAAGGGCTAGTTTACACTTGCTTCAAAACAAGGCTACGGACAGGCTTCGTTAAAGCTCTCTGAACGCCAGTCAAAGCTCCTGTCACTAAATAAAATGGTTAGCTTACAGTCCTGTTTATTCCTTGCCATGCTTTGCTTCGGCTTCAAAAAATTACACCCCATGTCGCTTTAGTGGTGCTTCAAAGCTTCTTCAAAGCCTCCATAGAACTCTGCGACAAAGCTTGCTTGAAGCACCTGCGGCTTTAATTCAGCTTTAGCTTCACTTTGTTTTGGAGAAATTGCAGGTATGAGATATACACACACACACACACACACACACACAAAGGGCATCTGTCAAGCTTCAACAAAGCTTCAAAAGAGCATCACAGAAGCATCACCAAAGCTTCATTGAAGCATCACAAAAGCTTCATTGAAGCATCACAGAAGCATCAAAAACACATCATAAAAGCGCGTTGAAGTGGCAGGTGCTTTAATGCAGTATACACATTCACTTTTAATGTTTTACATACCTGCAAAAGGGGCCAGTCTGATGTGATCTAGCAGGACTTCATTTTCTAACTAAAGTTCCATTTTAACTTTATTTAATTACTATTTAATTTGATGATTATTTGATTTAATTGTATGAAACCCATCTGTACTTCATTACCTTTTTGTGTATGTTCACAGACTAAACAAGATCTAACCTCTGTTGTTCTTCTTTACAAATAATTAGCATCTTTAAAGTATTTCCTGGTAAACCAGAGGCCTTACAGAGGAAGTAAACCCAGATGGGGTTTACTTTCCTCTGTATTCCCCTGTAATGTAGAAGCATAATGGGCTATTATGCATCGCATAGTAGCCCATTATGTGTCACTTACCTGTAAACGAAGCCTGCGACGTCCAGCACTGTCCCTTGTCCTGGTGGCATCCATCTTCTGCCCCTCTTCCTTCCAGGGCCGCAACTCCGGTGCTGTGACTGGCCGGAGGCGCGGGAGCCGCCCGTCACGGCACGGTCGCAGTGGAGGAAAGGCACGGAGGCAGTTTCTTCATTGCGCATGTGCCGACATGACGTCAGCACAGAAAATACACTGCACATCTGAACCGTACAGGTTTGGGAGATATGCAGGGCACCTACAGGTAAGCCTTATTATAGGCTTACCTGTAGGTTAAAGTGGTTGTCACAGGTTGACAACCACTTTAAACATTATTTCTTTACCCTCCTCTCAGCTCCTCTAACTGCAACAGAATTTCCAATCTTTGGCAACAACAATTAGATTGCTAGTTACCTTTATCCCATGAAATCTCACAAAACTAGCTACTCTCAAATTATGGTCCAATTTCTCAGCCCATTCTGGAATGTTTGTCGCCCTATTAAGACCTGTCTTTTCCTTGATTAGGCAGGATATATATAAAATGGATATCTGACCAAAACTACGGTATATATTCTAAACTGTAATGAATAAACCACCTACTGTAAACATGACCTAACTTGGATTAATAAATCTTTGAGGGATTTCATCCTTGGACATAAACCCCACAGGATTTGAAGAGATATACTCATTCCCCCAAATGAGTGGAGTGCTCTCCCTACGTGATCTATCTATATACCATTCAGAGGTGACACTAATCACTTTGGTTTCATGATAAAAGAAATAAACTGTGGATCTCAGTATATGAGGATTTCTTTCGCTTTACGACTTAAACCTGTTTAAGGCCTGTTTTAGATGACTTACCCCTCACACTTTCAACCATTTTGCAAGAATGGAATGACCTGCTTAAAAAGGGATTGCTATCCTCTAGACCAGGGCTGACAACGCCTCTATTCTCTAAGTCTGGAATTCTCACTAGAATTCTATTCCCCAGAATTCTATCCTGGAACAGAAAAGACGGTACACAAAATCACTCAAATTCTTTGGAATGAAACCTTGATCCCCCTCTACCCCCAACATCCAGAACTTCCCTCAACTATGGGTAGGGATCATTCGAAGTTGCTTAGAAATTTCAACTCTCTAGCTATAAAATGGTTTGCATACCTCAACTGTTGTTTATTAACTCCCTTATATGGATCCCACTAACCACCTCAAGACCAAAAACTGTTTCACCGTCTTCCTGCCCAGGCCATTTTTCAGTCTTACCACTGTCACACATTGAATGACAATTACTCAGTCATGCAACATTGTACCCAAAATAAATTTTTATCATTTTTTCGAGAAAGCTAGAGCTTTCTTTAGATGGTATTTAAGGACTACTGACTGGGATTTTCTATTTTTTGCTATATGAAGCAAAAGACTGAGCATTTTGAAAAACAAAAACAAAAAAAACAAAACAATTTTTCTTAGTTTCTGTTATAACATTTTGCAAATAAATCTTTCTTCACAAATTTAGGCCGAAATGTATACTGTATACATTTTTCTTTAGTGACAATAACCCAAATCAATGTATATTATTTAGTCTATAGGAAAAAATTTATAGAGTCCACAAATTATGATATGCAGTGCCTTGAAAAAGTATTCATATCCCTTGAAATTTTCCACATTTTGTCATGTTACAACCAAAAATGTAAATGTATTTTATTGGGAGTTTATGTGATAGACCAGTGTTTCCCAATTCCAGTTCTCAAAGTACTCCACCAGGTCATGTTTTCGGGCTTTCCATTATTTTGCACAGGTGATTTGATCAGTTTCACGGCCTTAGTAATTACCACAGCCGTTTCATCTGAGGGAAATCCCGAAAACATGACCAATTTGGGGCGCCTTGAGGACTGGAGTTGAGAAACAGTGTGATAGATCAACACAAAGTGGCACATAATTGTGAAGTGGAAGGAAAATTATAAAATGGTTTTCGAAATTTTTTACAAATAAATATCTGAAAAGTGTGGCGTGGATTTGTATTCAGCCAATACTTTGTAGAACCTCCTTTCGCTGCAATTACAGCTGCAGGTCTTTTTGGGGATGTCTCTACCAGCTTTGCACATCTAGAGAGTGACATTTTTGTAAAATTCTTCTTTGCAAAACAGCTCAAGCTCTGTCAGATTGGATGGAGAGCGTCTGTGAACAGCAATTTTCAAATCTAGCCACAGATTCTCAATTGGATTTAGGTCTGGACTTTGACTGGGCCATTCTAACATGCCTTTGATCTAAACCATGGGACTCCAATCTTTTTAAACAAAGGGCCAGTTTATTGTCCTTTAGACTTTAGGGGGGCTGGACTGTAGCCAGCGGGACTGGAAATTTTCCTGGCATCAGTGGGAGTAAACATCACCACATTTGGCATTAGATGGAAGAATATCATCCCATTGTTGGTGTCAGTGGGAGAAATGGTGCCCCATTGTTGATGTCAATTGGCAGAATAGTGTCTTGTATCAGTGGAAGGAATAGTGTTCAAAGGGCAGGATAAAGGCAAGCAAAGGGCAACATCCGCCCCCCGGGCCACAGTTTGGAGACCACTGATCTAAACCATTCCATTGTAGCTCTGGCTGTATGTTATGGGTCATTGTCCTGCTGGAAGGTGAACCTCCGCCCCAGTCTTGAGTCTTTTGTAGACTCTAACGGGTTTTCTTATAAGATTGCCCTGTATTTAGCTCCATCCATCTTCCCATCAACTCTGACCAGCTTCCTGGTCCCTGCTGAAGAAAAGCATCCCCACAAAATGATGTCACCAACATGTTTCACGGTGGGGATGGTGTGTTCAGGGTGAGGGGCAGTTTTATTTTTCTGCCACACGTAGCGTTTTGCTTTTAGGCGAAAAAGTTAAATTTTGGTCTCATCTGACCAGAGCACCTTCTTCCACATGTTTGCTGTGTCCCGCACATGGCTTCTCACAAACTGCAAAGAGAACTTCTTATGGCTTTCTTTCAACAATGGCTTTTTTCTTGCTACTCTTCCATAAAGGCCAGATTTGTAGAGTGCACAACTAATAGTTGCCCTGTGGACAGATTCTCCCCCTACCTGAGCTGTGGATCTCTGCAGCTCTTTCAGAGTTACCATGGGCCTCTTGGCTGCTTCTCTGACGAATGCTCTCCTTGCCTGTCCTGTCAGTTTAGGTGGACGGCCATGTCTTGGTAGGTTTGCAGCTGTACCATACTCTTTCCATTTTTGGATGATAGGATTGAACAGTGCTCTGTGAGATGTACAAAGCTTGGGATATTTTTTTTATAACCTAGCCCTGCTTTAAGCTTCTCCACAGCTTTATCCCTGACCTCTCAGGTGTTTTTTTTTGGCCATAATGATGCTGTTTGTTCACTAAGGTTCTCCAACAAACCTCTGAGGGCTTCACAGAACAGCTATATTTAAAATTAGATTAAATTACACACAGGTGGACTCCAGGTGACTTCTGAAGGCAATTGTTTCCACTAGATTTTAGTTAGGGGTATCAGAGTAAAGGGGCTGAATACAAATCCAAGCAACACTTTTCACATACTTGTAAAAAAAAAAAAAATTAAAACCATATATCATTTTCCTTCACACTTCACAATTATGTGCCACTTTGTGTTGGTCCATCACATAAAATCCCAATAAAATACATTTATGTTTTTGGTTGTAAAATTACAAAATGTGGACATTTTCAAGGGGTAGGAGGCACTGTACATATTTGAAAAATGATCAGTCTTAATGTACTGGCAACCTCTGATTTCTTGAGGCCCTAAAAGGACAGGATAGTGCAAATTACCCCTTTTTTGGAAAGTAGACAGTCCAACATATTTAGGCATGGTGATTTTTTTTTGAAATAGTAATTTTTTTGGCGCATTTTGTTTTTTGGAAAATGAAGAAATTAAATAAAATGTGTTTTTTGTTCACCAAGTTGTCATTTTAACCACTTTCCTACCGAGTCATATTAAAATGACGTCGGCAGGAACCGCTCGTCGATCCGGGCCGATGTCATATGAGTGTAATAGTGTGGACACTGACCAAAGAGAACTCGCCATAGTCCGCACTATGCCGTTACACAGCCCGAGAGTTACCCCCCCCTTTTTTTTTTTTGTAAACGAACGCTTTTACAAGAAAAAAAGAAGGGGTATGTTTAAGTTAACCCTTAAGTTGTTAGTACAGTGAAGAATAACCGTAGACCGCTTGGCTAACAAATTATTTTTTGCAACAAAATTTGATGATGTACCAGGAAATAATTTACCTGCTTCATCATAGAATGCAGTGCTACAGATGGGAAACTGAACTCCCGAAGCATCATATTCAGGATTTGACAGTTTCTGCAAAAAAAAAAAAAAAATGACTTTACTATATAAAACAGATTAAAATGAAATGTGGTAGAATAAGCACAAAGAACATAACAGCAGAACAGTTATCACACATCTATTTGTTTCTATAGAAGATACAAAAAAGAAAAAAAAAAACAAGAAAATAAAATGAGGGTTCATAAAGCATTACATACTAAAAGTGTACTGATCAACAAGACTACTGCATTGAAATACAATGTTTCATTGAATTCCCTAGGACAGAGAGCCGTAACCACACATTAAAGGAATTTGGGATATGCGATTTGAGAATAAAAATGTGTTGATCCAGTGGCAGCAGTCTCTTAGCACCAGCCTTTAATAAAACATCTTGAACAAGTATAAAATATGCTGAGAGGACAAGAACAGAAAGGGAATGCTAGAGTCTACAAGTGCAAATGCTTTGGTTATTACTGGAGGACTATTGGACCGTAGCCTTTTTTTTTTTTTTTCATGATGCTATGCGAATTTGCAGAACAGTTTTTGTTTTCAGAGAACAACTGAAGCAAGGAGTTGTGAAAGGTTATATTTGAAAACTAGCTTGCTTTTCCTGTAAATATTATAGGTGGTGTATTAAAGATCAGACGAGCGGAAGTTCCACTTTTGGGTGGAATTCCACTTTAACTGCCAATTATAAACATTACTCCAGAAAACACACATGGATGGCCAGTACTCCCATTAATGCCTGTGATCCGAGCCATTATAAGACCACAAGCATAGTGAACAGAGCCAATTGGATATTGCTTACTTCTGGGAGCCCTCCCCTCCTTGTCAAAACAAAGGCATGAGGAGGAAGTAGTATTTATGAATGAAGATGGATGAAGAAAAGGCTCCTAGCAGCAGTACAAAATTCATAGTACGAAGTATAATGAGATTTTATGTTTTTCTTTTTCAACTTAAAGTGGTTCTAAAGCCTGAAGGTTTTTTTTTTGGATGTAAACCCTCACATATACCCAGTGAAGTGAACAACCTCCGATGACACACACAGATGAAACACATTTCCCTATATAAGTTTTACATGAATATCTTCTGTCTTCAGCTTTATATATTCTTTAGAAAGTGCACATCATGTAAGGAGATTTTCTCTTCCTGTTCAGCAATGCAGTGGGCATACAGCTAAGACAGCTGATTGGAGGAAAGGCACAGACCCCCTCTCCTCATAGGTAGAGACTTTTAACTCTGTTCATTGAATAGTTCAGCACTCTGCTAATCTATTTATAGCATCCTCCCCAACACAAAATTCAAGCTGCTTTTATCAAGTGACAGAGAACTTATCAGGCTAATAACAGAAGAACGGAGCCGGAGACAGCTACAGGACTTTGTGCTTTGAAGAGAGTTAACAAAACACTGCAGATATATGTGCCCAGTTCAAAATTTCATGAATCGGGTTTACATCCACTTTAAGGTAAAAAACCTTCTGCAGGAGCCCCCCCCCCTTATTCTTACCTGAGTCTGATCTGATCCAGCGATGTGCATGAGAGCAGTGGATCTCCCTGCTGTCTCCCTCCTCATTGGGCAGATTGATAGCAGCCGCAGCCATTGGCTCACGCAGCTGTCAATCATATGCTGCGACAAGGGAGCGGGCCGAGTCATCCGGTCTGTGACTGGGCGGCTCGGAAGCTTTTGCTTCAAAAATTCTACCCCATGTCGCTTTCTTGGTGCTTCAAATCATCTCCGAAGCCTCCATAAAAGTCTATGACAAAGCTCGATTGAAGCTACTGCAGCTTTTGAGAGGCTTTTATTCAACTGTAGTTTTGCTTTGTTTTGGAGGTATTGCAGGTATGAGATATCCCAGGAAGCGCTGGGAAAACCAAATAGCAAACCTTTCCATCCAGATTTGAAGCTAATAGAGCCACTGCTGGACTTTTCATTTCAAAATATTGTACTACTGAGGAAAATAATGTATTGGAAAAAAATGCAACATTATATAAAAGGCTATTCAGGTTTGTGTATTCTTTCTCCCTTGTCATTGGATAACTGGTTATGCTTCAGAAGCAACATAGCATATATTTCTAGCTCATATACTATATAGTTAAAAGTCTGTGGACACCTGACCATAATGCTTAAATAAGCTTTTAGACATCCTATTCCAAATCACAGGCATGTTGTCACTAACCCCAGAGAGACTACATTTCCGGTCCAGGTTTTATGTTTTTTTTTTTAATCTTTTCACGACCACGCTATAACCAACATGACAGCTACAGCACAGTTGCACATTGCCAGGAGGACGTCATATGACGACCTCCCGTGATCGTGCTTCCTGCGCGCCCTCTTTTTCGTACACAGCTGATCACAAATCGGGGTAAAGAGCCAATCACAGTGGCTCTTTACCATGTGACCAGCTGTGTCCAATCACAGTTGATAACAGTGCAAACAGGATTTGCCAGTTATCGGCAATTCTCTCCTCACGCTGACAGCTCCTGAGGAGAGGAAAGCCGATAAGTGGCAATCTACACTGATAATCAGTGTCCACCAGTGCTGCCCCACCAGTGCTGCCTGTCAGTGCCCACCAGTGCTGCCAGTCAGTGCCGCCTATCATTGCCCATCAGCGCAGCCTCATCGGAGCCCATCAGCAAAGGAGAAAAATTACTTATTTACAAAATTTTAAAACAGAAACTAAGAAAAACTTTTTTCCCCCCAAATTTTTTGTTTTTTTTCATTTGTTTAGCAAAAAAAAAAACCCCAGTGGCGATTAAATACCACCAAAGGAAAGCTCCATCTGTCTCAAAAAAATTAAAACAATTTTGTTTGAGTGCAGTGTTGCATGACCGCGCAATTGTCATTCAAAATGAAACAGCACTAAAAGCTGGCCTGGGCAAGAAGGGGGTGAAAGTGCCCAGTAGGCAAGTGGTTAAAGCAAAAGATCAAAACATTTTTGCTTTTAAAAAGGTAAAGGAGAGATTTTTGGCTCCAGATCTCTTCAGAAAGAGGACAGGTCATCCTTATTTCTATTACAAGGGATGTTTACATTCCTTGTAATGGGAATAAAAGTGATAAAAAAAAAATTATGTACAGTGTAAAAATAAAAAATAAGATACAGATGAAAAAAAAATTGAAAGCTACCCCATTCCCTCTGTGTTTTGCACACAGAAGCAAACGCATATGCAAGTCGCGCACACATATGTAAACGGTATTCGCACCACAAATGTAAAGTATCGCCGCAAACATTAGAGAGAGAGCAATAATTCTAGTGGTAGACCTCCTATGCAACTCTAAACAGGTAACCTGTAAGGGCGTTTAAAGTGTTGCCTTTGGAGATTTTTAAGTACCGTAGTTTGTCGCCATTCCACAAGCAGTCGCAATTTTAAAGCATCACGTTAGGTATCTATTTACTCATCTTTCATATTTTACAAAAAATTGGGGTAAATGTGTTTAGTTTTTTAAAAGGTATTGTATTTTTTTCCCACAAAATTGTGTTTTCAAAACCGTTGCGCAAATACAGTATGACATAAAAAAAAAAATGCAATGATTGCCATTTTATTCCCTAGGGTCTCTGCTAAAATAAAAAAAATGTATAAGGTTTGGGGGTTATATATAATTTTCTAGGAAAAAAATACTGATGTAAACAAAAAGTCTGGTTTTCATGTGGTTAAGAACTTCTTCCCTTCTGTTATTCTGCACATAAACCGCTCATCTCCATTCTCCCACTGTATGTAACCTGTTCAGTAAACCCCTCACTCCTTACTCCCTGTTTATAGCCTGTACATTACGGTAATGTATCTAGCGCACCATTACTAAGCTCCATGTTTTAACCCCCCTCAATACCAGCATGTTTCCTCATTTCCAAAATAAATAAATAAAAAAAAAAAAAAAGGGACAAAAATGAGATCACTTGGGATATTCCAGTTTAAAAAAGGAGTAATTTTTTTAAAATAAATTAATATTATGAGGTGAAATAGTAAAGCACAACTTTTGTGATGCACCTGTAAAGAATAAAGTGGCCCTGTTACTAATAAAAACAAAAGTGAAATAAAGATAAAAAACATCTGGAATGCATCCAGAAATGCATGAAAGACGCAACAAAAATGCATTAAAACCGAGCATGCAGAAACACATTTGAAATGGATCTGAAGGGCATTTTTATGATATGAACAGGCACTTAATTTGTTTCCTTGTGTCCACAAAACATTGGAACCTGCCCTGAGTTACCAAAACAGCAATCATGCTGACAAGTCACCACACTCCCTGTGGTTCCTGTCCCATCATCAGCTCTGGCAGCTCCCACACAGGACTCACTTGCAGGTGTTGGTGAAGATCATGATGGACCAGTCCTCATGCTCATCCTGAAATTTCTGAATCAGATGAACCAGATACGCATCTTTCACCTTCTCAGGCACCAGAATATATTTTTGGTCCAGCTGTTCTACTGTCCGCACCCTAAAGCAAGGCATTTATAGACATCATTAGTTACACATTCTATTTCATTAAAACAAAATATTTCAACAAATTTTACATCCAGAAAAATCTTTAGAAAGCTCAATTCTTACAAGCTACACAAACCTATTATTGAATTCCTGCAGTAATGTTTCAACCTTAGGAACTTCAGTTACCATATTTTCTACAGAATGCATGACAGGCCTGGTTCACACCCATGCATTTTTTGGTGCTTTTTGCAGAAACGCACTACCATTTAGTCTCAAACGCCCTGTTTTGAAGCAAGTGTAAACAAGCCCTAAAGGCTCGTTTACACTTGCTTCAAAACAGGGTGTCAGACAGGCTTTGTTAAAGCTCCCTTAACTCCAGTCAAAGCTCCTGTCACTAAATAAAATGGTTGGCTTACAGTCCTGTTTACAACTTGCGTAGTCTTTGCTTCGCTTTAGCTCTGCATCAAAAATTATACCCCATGTAGCTTTAGCCATGCTTCAAAGCATCCTCATCAAAGCCTCCATAGAAGTCTAAAACAAAGCTTGTTTGAAGCTCGCTTGAAGCACTTGCGGCTTTTCAGAGGCTGTAATTCAGCTTTAGCTTCGCTTTGTTTTGGAGAAATTGCAGGTGTGAGATATCAACAAAAACACAGGGCATCAGCCAAGCTTCAACAAAGCTTCAAAAGAGCCTCATTGAAGCACCACCGAAGCTTCATCTAAGCACCACCAAAGCTTCATCTAAGCACTACCGAAGCCAAATCGAAGCACCACCGAAGCCTCAAATAGGGGCTTTAATGTGTGTTGAAACCAAAGCAAGTGTAAACGAGCCCTTGGGCCTCATTCACACGTATGCATTTTTAGTGCTTTTTGCATTTTGCAGATTTGCACTACAGTCCATTTAACATGGTTTCCTATGGAAGACGCTCTGTAGTGAAAATCTGCAAAATGCAAAAAGCACTAAAAATGCATATGTGTGAACCAGGCCTAAAGCTAAACTCCGGGCAGATATAAAAGACACACATTCATTATGCTCTGTAGTCAAATAATTATATTTTTTTAATTCAACTAGTGCAAGGATTTGAATTTGATCAGAATTATACAATCCCCTGTACAGCAGTACTCACAATAGGAAAGGAAGGAGCAGTACTAGGAGCCGATAAGGTGAGTTACAATCTAATGTGATGACAGGAGCAATGAACAAAGAGATGAGCTCATCAGTCTCCTGATGCTCTTTCATTGTACAATCAGCAGACTAGGGTCAAGTAGATGATATAAAGGGGGTAAGACTGCACAGCAGCCACTGGTTATATTTCAAAAACACTTTCTGTAGCATTCTAGGAGCAATAGAAGAATAGGAACCATATATCTTTATATGCAGTGCTATCTGCAGAGCAACTTTTCAATATTCAACAACAACGCTGAGCATATGCAGAGTGGGATGTGTGAAAAGCTGACAAAAATTGAAAATGTCCTACTAGTTGCAGCCCCTTTTGCTCATTGGGATCAGCACCCCCATATTGAAATCTGCCCTGATATTGTACAAAGGTTTTGACCATTACTTTATCAAACAAATGTTTCCTTAATCATCCTGCTTGACCAGTATTACACCCCGTCTAGCATCTGGTTGCTTTTCAGCTGTACTATGGGTATCATCTCATAACTATCTTTGTATTTGAATGTTTTCTTTTTCTGCGATATATCTAGTCACTTACTTTATAGATATGCTGTTCGAAAATGTTTGCATTACTACCTTAAAATCTTTGTATATTACCCTCCCACTTTTGGAAGTCGTTTATATTGAAATCCTAACATTTGCCCTGACACGGCCTTTCCTTTAAGCGATGAAGCAGAGACCCTTTAAACCATTGTAAATAATTACACAGAGAAGTGGAGACCCTTTAAAAACATTGCAAATAAGTACATCCCTTATGTTTTGCCAATTTTTTTTCATTAGTTAATTAAAGGAAGCAGTGGAAATCTTACTCTGAAGTGGATTCCCAGAAGAATGGTTTGTTCATGGCAACAGACTTCAGCTCCTGCAAGGTGTCTGTTAAGGTGGCACTGAACAGCAGGGTTTGTCGCTGGGCAGGAATAGCACTAAGAATGACTTGCAGATCTTGAGTAAAGTCTGTACAACCCTGTTCCAGCAGACGATCTGCCTCATCTAGAACCTAAGGGACAGACGTACATTACTTACAAGTGGGGAAAGGCAAGTATAGATTCCTTTACTTCTGCTTATTATTAAAGTCTTACCAAGAATCTAATCTTCTTAATGCTGAATGTGTTGGAACTCCGAATATGGTCAGCTAGGCGACCCGGTGTAGCTATGACAACATGGGGCTTTCTGGCAAGCTCCAGGGCTTGGGCAATCATATCTAAGAGAAAACAGGACTTAATTACAACTGGGAAACAACTATACAAACTTTAAATTTGGTTTCCTTTTCATGACTCAGATTAAACATTTGTATTCTACTAAGACAATAAAAGTCTTTACCCCAACTCTACCAACTTATAGCATGCATTATCCCTCAAGAACTGTATTGAACTGAATAGGTTAACACTTTGATGATGGAAGGTAAACCAAATCATATTGCCTGAACTGAGTTTTGAAACGTTATTGTATATATTGCTTAAAGTGGACCTTCACTCAAAAGTGAAAGCACCGCTCATCCTCTTCCTTGTGTTTTGTTTTTTGTTTTTTTCCCCCAGGGAGCAGCTCCCATTTGCTCAATTCCTGCCTAAGCGAGAATAAAATCCATTAAGAGGAGAAAGTACAGTACGGGTTATACTGAGCAATCTCTATGATAGCAAATCACAAGCAATTATGTGATCGGCTGACAGTCCTCCTCGTTATTAGTATGAGACCAGGAATTGATAGTTTGCCCTCCCTTGCTGGGAGCATGATTTCAGGAGCATATATTGTATGTTGAGCCTCGAAAGCAGGCCCACCTCCATAATGAGTATATATATGTGTATATATATATATATATACACACACACACACACACACACACATATACACACACACACACACACTGTATATTATATATTTTTTAAACTGGTGATAGTTGGTTACACAACAATGAGACTTTCAGTTTAAATCAGCCAAATACAGTATATTCCAGGTGCATTAAAACAAAATGTGCTACAAGTCACACCATAAGAATTGTAAAGTCTTACAGTTCATTTTCTTTAAAGAGCTGCCACAGTCTGAGTAGAAAAGCCTGTACCCTGCCAGCATGCCAAAAAGAAGGATATTGCGTTCTGTGTAGAAGCAGTCGTGGCTCTGCAAGGGTTTGGACACACTCCATGCCGAGTCAGATCTATAATCAGCAAGACTCATGCTCCTTGCTGATTTAAGCTTTTAAGTTCCATCTCAGGAGGAAGCACATCAGACCTCTTTGGAGACCACTGCTTCCACACACAGAGCAAGCATCCTTTCTCTGCAGCATGCTTGCAGTGGATAGGCTTTTCTTATTTAGGCAGTGGCTACATTCCAATAAAACCGGTAATACTTGGCATACCTTTTGTTTAGATGGTCTTGATTTGGGGGGGTTGTACCCGGTTTGAATATGCTAACATGAGATAGTCATCTGTGTCTCAGGTGGCCAGTATAGTAAATATACAAAGATACCTGGGTATTTAAATATTGATGTGAAGTTTCTCTTTGGAAAGGCTAAAACTGCTAACAGCAGTAGCGCATACTGCAGGGAATTTAACCAGTTACATTGTTACCTGATATCTGCTGTGTAGAGCTCATCCAATCAAAAAAGAGGAGAAAAACATATGCATATGGATAAATATGTTAATACATTTTAAATATGCAATACATACCCATTCCTCCAACAATGATACAGTCCTTCAAACCTAGTGGCTTGCCTAGAACTCGAAACTGTTCTGCAATCTGATAAGCCAATTCTCTGTAAAAAAAAAAAAAAAAAAATACTTTAATATAATATATATATATATACAAGAGAAATATTGGAGCTGCCACTTCTGAACACCTTCTGAAAAGACAAGTTACCTGGCTCTTTTTTGACCCACTGGCTTCAATACTCTCAGGGTGCACTCACACTGGGCATGGTTAAACTAAACCATGTCCAAGTTAAAGAGGTTGTTAAGCCATGCAACAACCTTTCAACAATTCCCTTTGCTATGTTAAACAATGTCCCCAGTGTATTTGTTTTTTTAAAAATAATGGCACTGTGTACCTTATTTCAGAGCGCTGATCGGTGCTCACATGACCGGCCACCTCTCTCCTCTCTCGAGCTGACAGCTCCAGTGGGTGGGGCTGAGAAATGCCCGCTGACGTCAGTCAGGAGGAGGAGGAGAGGCGGCCGGTCACATAAGCGCCGATCAAAAGGTACACAGAGGCATTATTTTTAAAAAACAAATAAGCTGGAGACATTGTTTAACATAGCAGAGGGGATTGTTGAAAGGTTGTTGTATTATCAGAGTAGCAGGAGGGGATGATCATGGAGTAGACAGGGCTGACAGGCAGGGAGGGGATAGGGAGGAGGACACAGGAGAGCAAGGCTACGGATGACGGAGGCACGCAAACTGACCAAGGTGTCAGGGCCCAGCAGCCACGATAAACCGTGGTCAGAAACTGGCAGGATCAGCCAGGTATTGCAAGTTATACAGGAGGCCAAATTACACAGCACAAGCACTGTGTTGTATATAATGCTTTAAGGGAACAGGATCATTTTTTTTTTTTTTGGGTAACAAACACTTCAAATTGTTCCCCTGCCCTCTCCTCCACTGGCCTGCACTTACATTAGGCTAGAAAGAAGCAAGTGTTCCCAGACACAATTACATCATCACCTCTGCCTGCTAGATCATAGTGATGACTGCTTCCATGTTCAGTGGTCCTTGGACAGTCTTGAGCTATGGTGTGGTTTGCTCTCACACAAACTGCATAAGCCACAAGTGAACCATGCCTGGGAACACCACCTCCAAGTGGACCCTGGCATGAGACACTTAACCTCTCTGGGGCACAGTTTCGGAGAACTTATATTACACAAACGAACCAGACCAAGGGAATAAATTGTGTCTGCTAGTGTGAGGGAAACCTTAATCACCTAGCTGGAACTAGCATGGAGCTGAGAAATGTCAGGAGGAGTTCTTATCTGCATTACTGTTCCTGGCCAGTATCTTAATTTTGAAGCCAATGGGTCAGCGTGAGAGCCAAGCAACTAGAATTTTCCAAAGGAGAGGTATGAAAAGACATGCTCTGTGTTTTTTTAATTACATGCTTTAAGGTTATTTTATTTAATCCAATGCAAAAGAATTAAAAGTGGCATTAAACTTGAGGAAAAAAAAATGCTGGCAGGCAGGGTTTTTTTTGGCAGAAGTGACCCTATCAGTCTCTTCTGCCATACATTCTTCCTACATGTGCAGCTCAGAGTACATTAAGGCACCCGCTCAGTGGCGGGATGATGCGACTCCCATGTGTGGAAGTGATGACATTGCAGCAAGGCCAATTAAGTGGCCGAATAGAGCGAACCCAGAAGGAAGGAAGACCAGGTGAAGATAGAAGCGCTTGACCACTGACAGCGTACTACTGGAGGTCTTCCTCTGACAGGAAAGTCTGTGTTGTCCTCTATTATGCAGTGCATACTTGCACATTATGGCATAAAGCTGCAGGGGTCCCACATATAATATATATATATATATATATATATATATATATATATATATATATATATATATATCTCTACTACTGCTTTAATAGACAACAGACCAAATTTCAGGAGCAATCCAAGGCATACTATGTGTGTACAGCTAGCCAGTATCTAAACTCTCCAAAAAAATAAAAATAAATAATAGTAATAATAATAATAATAATATCAAATGCCACATTTCTATTTATAACAAAATCAAACAAGCAAACCAAACAACAGTTTGGCTAGTGAGAAGCATGTTTCTATACTTTCCTAAAATATGGAACCAGATTAAAGTCTAGCTAGAATAGTTTGAAATATGGACAACCTGATTTAAGAAAATGTATTTGGAAGACTATAAATACAGAAAAGGAAAATAAAAAAAATGCTCATAAATCACTTTTTGTACAGTAGGATTTAGAGTGTTAGCTGATGTTAAATGGTTTATACTAACCGTGTTGGTGTTAACACCAGGCAAAATATTCCAAAAGGATCTTCAGAGAGTTTCTGCAGTATAGGCAACACAAAAGCTGCAGTCTTACCACTGCCAGTTTTGGCACAACCCATGCAGTCCCGACCTAAGAGCAACAAGGAAAATGTAAAACTTTTAATTGGTCCCCTCAAAATCATACCCAGAACTTTATTAAACAAAAAAAAATAAAATTCCCCCCAACCCAATATATCAGTTTAAGTTTAAAAAGCCAACTCCATTTTTTTTACTTAACTAAAGTGAGCTAGAGTTAGGCTGGGTTCACATACAGTGGATATAAAAAGTCTACACACCCCTGTTAAAATGTCAGGTTTCTGTAAAAAAATGAGGCAAAGATAAATCATTTCAAAACTGTTTCCACCTTTAATGTGACCTATAAACTGTACAACTCCAATGAAAAACAATAGGAAAGAGGGGGTGTATACCGCGCTTAGGATTTTCTGGATTTAATGTTCAGCTGCTGCCCTCCAATGAATCCCTCCCGTAGGTGGGGTATGAGTAAGTGATTAAGGTAGAGTTGGATGTGGCGCTGCTGCAGTGCTGGGTAAGAGTGTGTACTCACAACTGGACGCAAAAGATATTAAAATTCTATACCTATATAATGTGTCACCCACTCATGGGCTAAAGAATGTTGTGATCTTCTGTGAAATAATCATAAACCATAATAAATGGATACCTTCATCAGAATGTGCTAGTGCTCATGTGCTAGTATATATAAACGAAATCCAATGTGCATAATATATGAAAAATAAATATATCTTCATCAAAATGTGCTAGTACTCATGTGCTAGTAAATAAAACGAAATATAAAATTCAAATGTGCATATAGAATACATAAATATAAAAGTTATGCTTGAGCCTCTATAACTTGTGTGCTTGTAGATGATGCAGTGTGTGGTGCTTAGTAATTGAAAATTCATATAATTTATAAAGTGCTCAGTGTTTTACAGTTCCTTTCACATAATCTATCCCACAGCACTATTTTATGCAGTAAAAGTCCTTGATTTTTCTCCGTAAATTTGTGCTCCAAACTGACAGTTCATACACTTTAAATCTTCTCTAGATGTGCAACATATATCATGAGGTAGTAAAATCGATAAAGTGTTCAGTGCTTCAAAGTGACAGTTCATACAGACAGCTTCATCTGTGACTTAGGTGTTTTACACTCGTGCTCCCCCGTAGGTCCCCTCCTTACCAGAGGGCACTACCCCTGCAGAGGTGAAGTGCCTATATGATAATCCTGTGCTGGTCCTCTCGTTGGGATGATCATCCACCCGGTTTTAGGAAAAGAAACAGAAAAAGGAATCCATAGTGTAATTTGTAAAGGATAGGCAAATTTATTCAAAAAATGCAGGGGAATATCCAATTAAAAAACGGCAATATAAAATCTTAAGGTTGGCATTTGAAAAAACAGTCCTTATTGATGCATAAAAGTGTCCGTACTTGGTCAAATGCCGGAAGTCCCGAGGGCTCCCTGTCCCAGGCGGAAACACGCTCTGCAACGCGCTGCTAGGGACCCGGAAGTGACGTGTGGACGTGATGATGGTAGGACTGTTTTTTCAAACGCCGACCTTAAGATTTTATATTGCCGATTTTATATTGCCGTTTTTTAATTGGATATTCCCCTGCATTTTTTCAATAAATTTGCCTATCCTTTACAAATTACACTATGGATTCCTTTTTCTGTTTCTTTTCCTAAAACTGGGTGGATGATCATCCCAACGAGAGGACCAGCACAGGATTATCATATAGGCACTTCACCCCTGCAGGGGTAGTGCCCTCTGGTAAGGAGGGGACCTACGGGGGAGCACGAGTGTAAAACACCTAAGTCACAGATGAAGCTGTCTGTATGAACTGTCACTTTGAAGCACTGA
>BLSH010428314.1:1048456-1065233 GCA_018402905.1 Glandirana rugosa | reverse complement strand
TTCTTCTATTCTCCTAGCTTTACTACTTCAACATCCTTGCCTATATAAATTTACAGTGACTAGTGAGGTATGCGTGAGAAACCCTGTTTACATTTAATATGTCCTTTTACCCCCAGGTCACAAACCGATATGTATCTCAGCTGAAGGATGGGCACAGAACTCATCCATTTATTAAAGAATTCCAAGCTAAGGTAATAATCACAGCCCTTTACATGACATTTGTTTTGAAGCATATGGGGAATATCAAGAAGATAGTGGGGCTAAAAAGGTCCTATATAGTCACATGGTAGCCAATATTAACAAGTAGTTACTACTCCATGCTCTATTTTACGGATCACACCAGGCTGTAAACAACTAGGATTGCATGTTTGCTTTTATCGTGTTTATTTTATTCAATTTTTGGTTGTGGAGAAGCTTTATGTAAATGATGGATCCCACCTGACTTCTGTACTTTCGAGCCTAAACAGTCAGTTGTTGGGGGGGGTGGGGGGGATCATTTGTGCACCATTTCTGTGGGCAAGGACTCAGTAGCTTCTTATGTTAAGGTAAATTATTATATAGAATTAAATTAAGTGAACTGCATTCCTATATTCATGCACAATGTTTATTTACTTTTTTTTTTTTTTTATATTTCAACTTTTTACAACAGGAAAATGAATTTGACCGCCTTGTTCTTCAGTATGCTCCCAGCTCATGAATCAAACCTGATTCATTTATATTTGTAAGCTTTGGAAACGGGCTCAAATGCTTTCAAGAGAAATCACAATCTGCTTTATAATGATTATTTGTGACTTTGTAAAGTTAATATAGTTGGCTTACTATGGATACTTCCCAGTGGAGAACATGAGCTATTTCTACAAATTTTCATTGTAGTGTACTCATACATTTACTTTGTTCCTGTCAACATTCCCAATAAAACATCTTTTTTTTATTACCAAATGTATCTGTGCAGTGAACATTTTACATCCTTTGTCCAATTTTCCTGCTTGCTGTGTAAATAGACTTCAAACAAACTATTTAATAAATGAATCCAACCTAAGTTAAAAGCAGTCTGACATATAATTTAATAACTTTGTTCTTCTAGTAGGTGCACAGGGAATTTTATTTGGAAAAAATTGAGTGTAGAATTTTTGTTTAGCAGACTTTTATTTAAGTTTAATAGTAACAGAGTAAATGGACAAAAATCCAAGCAGTGCAGAAAGTGTTACAATAACAGCCATTGATGGTAGGATTTATAGAATTACATAAATTGAACCTAAATGGAATTAGGTTACTAGAGTGGAGTCAAAGACCTTGTAATTGACTAATATATACTGTCTTTAGGAACAGGTTTCTGGTTGGCAATGCAGTTAGTTTCTTTGGCAAAGACTTCTCTCTGTACAGCAGAGATTATCCTGTTCTTAGATTGTTCTAGGTCAGCTACTGTGTAGACCTTTTTACAGTGGTGCCAACCTCTGCAGTTTTCGTTAATTAGTGGATCCCTTTTTTAGTACTGAGCTATGTGGATTAGGCCAGTGATAGCTCAAACAAGTGACTTCCAGGTGGAGAAGCTGCTAAAATGCTGGGTTTAAAACTGGTTGAGAAAAGTTGTAACTGAGGTAGAAACCTGATGACAGATTTCCTGATCCTTGTCTACATCTATTAAATCAAATGTGCAAAGTCATTAGTGTTGCAGTCTGGACTGTGCAGAAAGGTGGCACGTGTGAACCATTACGTACTTTCGATTGACTGGCTGCAACAAATCTGGTTGTTAAGTCTGCAGGATTGTAGTCTGTAGGCACAAAATGCCATTGTTCTGGGTGGGTGGACTTCCTTATCCGCAACACTTGGTTATTGACATAGACAGAAATGTCTAGTTTCATTGTAGATGTAACCTAGAACTACTTTACTGTCTGTGTAGAACTCAGCTTCTTGAATCTGTATGTTTGTCTCTGTTGCAATTAGTTCAGCTAGCTCTACAGCCAATACTGCAGCACAAAGTTCATGGTGTGTTCAGGGAGTGGTGCTTTACCCATTACAAGCCCGATATGGCATTGCCCTTTAGTGTCTATGTTCTTGAGGTAGGCTACAGCAGCAATTTCCTTAACAGAAGCATCAGAAAAGACTCATTCTTTGCATCTGAACTTCTGAAGATGGCATGGGGGCATATGGGTGTGGAAATTTGAGGTTAGATAGAGCTGTTAATGAGTCATTCCATTCTACCCATAGGTTCTTCCTGTCGGTGGGGAGAGGGTTGTCCCACTCTAACGTCTCACAGGTTAAGTAGTGCTTTACCCCAGATGGTAACAGGTGCTGCAAAACCCATAGGATCATACAGGCTATTTAGACAGGACACTTATACAGGTAAAGGGCTTTTCCTCCGCATTTACTTGGAAGGTAAAAGTGTCACATTTTAAATCCCAAAGCAGACCAGGGCTGCGTTGTATGGGAAGTGAGTCTGTGCCCAAATATAAATCCTTTAGCTCACTAAAATAATCTTGGGCAGGAAAGGCTTCTATAACTTCCCTACTGTTGGAAGCAATCTTATGGAGTCTTAAGTTTGAGCAAGCAAGCATTGCCTGAGCTCTTTTGAGGAGACTGATTGCAGCGTCATTTGTGGGTAGTGATTTCAAGCAGTCATCTACATATAAATCCTTGTCCACAAATTGTCTGACATCTGACCCATACTCTGACTCTTCACTGCGCATGTGGCAAATAACGTCGGCAACAGCAGTACACTGTATATCTCCTAAACCGTGCAGGTTTAGGAGATATGCAGGGCACCTACAGGTAAGCCTTATCATAGGCTTACCTGTAGGTTAAAGTGGTTGTCACGAGTTGACAACCACTTTAATGTGTAGAATGTCAAAAAACACAGATCTAGCTAGTGACTTATTACTCTGATCATCCAAGATGGCATAGAGCTTGACTGCATTGTTTCTGCGTCCTTTTGGGTAAACTCTTACTAGACAGATTTTGCAACAGAATCTGCCACCTGTAATTGCTATGCAGACATCACTGCACTGTGAAGTGATTGCTATTGCGTCTGTACTAGAGTCCTTGGCCTGCCCACCGTGCTCATTGTTACGATGGGCAGGCGGAAAGTTTCTTGGAGCTGGTCCTGGGTGCAGAGCTGTGTTGTGATCTGTGTCTGTACACTTAACACTGACCTTACAGTCCTTGGCAAAGTGTGTTGATGAAGAGCTGCACTTGTAACAGATGTTCTCTTTGAGAAAGGCCTTGCAATCCTGCATGGTCTTTATTCTGAACTTTCTGCATTTCAGAAGGAGATGTGGCATCTTATGCAAAGGGCAGAACTTAGCAGGGTCACTGTCTTGATCCTCTGGCTGAGACTCTGCAGATCTGTGGGAAGAAATGTTAGTTTTGTGCACTGCTACTGGAGCCCTGTGTTTTGCTTAGGGCCAGAAGAAGTGACATAAAACACTGAAAAAATTAAGCTGGGATCATCTTTTGTTCCTGCTTGTATGTCTGCAAAGTCCACAAACTCTCGAAAGGGTGGGAAAGGTACATTGTGTTTTCATTTGTAGTTAAAGCCATGAGTGATCCAGCTTTTGTGCAACTCATAAGGATGTTTTTGTGCTAAGGAGTTAATACCTCTAGCTGGGTCAAGAAAAGAAAGTCCAGGCAAGTCTCCTTCTGCTTTAGCAACTTGAGAAGGTGCTTGACTGTGAGACATGGCTGTGGTGGAGAAGCTGTCCTGCTGTGTACAGAACGCTGTAGTGTCAAGTGTGGGGATGCTGCATGACAGAGCGCGTCTGAGTAGCCTGGCTGCTTGCTTCAGCTGCTGAAGGCCTGTTTCCAGTGGCGGCTGGTGAAGTTTTGGGATGGTGGGCGCCAGGCCCCGCCCTTTTGACCCCTCCTACTTATAAGCCCCACCCCTTATATAATCCACCCACTGTCCCCTGTATTCCACAAATTGTGTCAGGAGTATACTGCTCAGTATCGCAGGACACAGTATACAGCTCAGAATCACAGGTGGGGTATATTGCAGCCAGTACACAGGTATTGCAATGGAAGTCTTTGGGTTTAGAGGAGGTTAAATGGACTTTCACAGTACCATATGACTTGGAGTAGACAGTATATATAAAAAATGTATTTTATTAATACAAAATACAGGACATTCTATATAAAAAAGGGTGGGGGGGTGACATACAAACTTGTAACACAAAACACATTTTAAATAAAAATGTGGCTCTCAGAATCACAGTTAAGGTCATACTTGTGGAAACATTCTATACCAACTCTGTCTTTACTCTACATGTTTCACGGTCTTGTATACCGCTTTCTCAGGAGTGTATGTAGGAAGGTATAGCATAAACAGAGTGTGTGTCATCAAACTACAAAGAAGGAAAAACAAAATCATAAAAAACAAGGTTGAAGACTCTAAGTATACAGTAAATACATCGTATAAACATGCATGGCTGTCATGCCAAAATTCCCCTTACCTAAAGTGCGCGTGATTTCATAATATGACGGTGTCCCAAAACTATGGACCCTCCCAAATCTAGGGCAAAATTGTGTGAAAATCAAATCTGTGTAAAAGGTCATCACATAATACAGGATGTTATAGCAAAGAGTAGCGTAAAAGGTTTATTGCCAATAATAATAAATAAATGATGAGCTTCACATAACTCCTAATACAACCTAGGTATTCGCCTTTTATGTCTTATACCCCTGCTCCCCCTTTTCCCTATTTTTTGACCAGCGAATGTGTTTTATGGATTTCTACAATAAATTTACCTCATGGTCTTCGCTATTTAGAGTATTCTCTCCTTCCTTTATACCATCCTATGGCAATTGGAGGCATGCTGATCCCTTGTGATGATTTTCCAAGCTGATGGTCGAATTGGTGATTACCCTACCGGTGCATACAATCCCTGTAATGGGGATCATCATCATCTGGTGAGTAGGGTGTGAGACTGGTGATGGTGGAGGTTTGAAGTGACCACTTGTTTTCTCCCGAATGATTTGTGGAGTTTGCACACTCACGGATGAGACATGTACTATTTGCACCACATTATTGCATATGGACAATTTTTTTGCACCTATATTTTTGCACAGCATTTGCACTTTATATGAGTATACATTCATATGGATTGATTCATTTCACTCATTTAATGTCATTTACATCTTTACAAGTTTATGTGAATCACTCTTCACATTGTACTTCATAGTTCTTTCTATTTTTGAGAATTTTATTTTGCACACTGGTGTCCCCCGGTGGCCATTTTATGTATTGCATTTTTGTTATTGCACTTCGTCTTTATTGCTTGGGAGCGCGGTTTTAATAATTTTTCTTTCGCATTTTATGACATTTGTCTATATTACGGGCAGCCTCAACAGGTTATTTCATCCATATGCGTAGATAGTGGAACCCATTGTGTGGTTCTTTGCTTTCAGTGATACGCTGATGGCAGCTCCTATATAGGAAGACTGATCTCCTATTATGCATGTGTGGGGTTTTTATTCATCTCTCTGATGAGATGGCTGGCTCAGCTCTGCATCAAACTCAGTCCTATGAAGGATCGGCTGCATTTGGACATTAAGACCAAGCTGCTTTGATTGGTCCCTGATACACTATTTCAATACTTATGACGGTCATTTGGAGCCATCTAGTAGGAGTTTCCTACATCACAATATTGACTTTGGACCAGTATTCTGATAGTGGATCCTTTTGGGTGGCAGGATCCCTGTTGTTTGGAGGCCGGAAGACCCTCCGCTCCGGGTGGGTAGAGGGAAGCCTGATGGATGCTGTGGGTGCCTGCCCTGGCTTGCCCCCGCATACAATAGATGAGAAGGAATGGCTGCACACCACAAACTGCAATCCAAAATCCTTTATTAGGACATCCCAAGATTACAGGACAACAAAGTGCTGAATGGTAGACATGTTTTGCACACTTTACGTGCGTTTATTCATTACTGTCCCTGTTGTGCTCCATAGCTTAACAGTGATATAGTGCTCCATTCACCGGTAGGTGGAGATCTGTACCCTGTGTGAGCGGGAGCCTAATGGGTTCCTGATGAGGTGGTTGAGACTCATTTAGTGTCATCTGGTGGGTATGAGGGGAGGCGTTATTGGAAGGGTTACTCAACTCCCTCGGGGGACTGCATCCAACTTCCACAGCCAAGGGTCTCCTGGTCCCTGGGCGGTTGGCCCCTTATCCCAATTTTCTCTGGGGGGGTTTGGTTGGTGGAGGAGGGTATACAGCAGGGATAAGCAATTAGCGGACCTCCAGCTGTTGCAAAACTACAAGTCCCATCATGCCTCTGCCTCTGGGTGTCATGCTTGTGGCTGTCAGAGTCTTGCTATGCCTCATGGGATTTGTAGTTCTGCAACATCTGGAGGTCCGCTAATTGCATATCCCTGGTATACAGGGTTCACGGGTATTTAGGAAGCTCATGTATCTGCAATAAACTTTGGCAGATTACTCAGAATGGGTTGTGCATTGTCTGTTTTTTATGTTTTTGCCTCTCTTACACAATGCACTCCTGTGGATTATGGCCTCTATGTTCCGCTACAAGGTATTATCACTAAGCTTGGTTTTTCACCTTTCTGGTGTTCCTACTTTGTATTTTTTTCTTGAGTTATTTAACCCTTTAGATGGTCATTCCTTCACTTATTAATCTACCTATTCCCACATATTTCTTCTATGGGGGTTCTGTCACACTTATAATCGCATTGCACCTCCCCTATTATGAATATGGGGTACTCCATGCATTATGGAGGTTTACATATTCAATATTGTTCACAGAAGCCCTCAAGAGATGTTCATACCAATATCCCCGTCCTTAGGGGGATCCAGACCCTATTAATGCTTGTCCACCTAAGAGGGATCATTTGCTCGCCTTATGCTGTTTGTATCGGTTTTGCATTTTGATTTATATCTATGCCTTTAATTGCATAGAAGCACACCATGGGGATATGTTCACTGCATCCCTCTTTTTTCTTTATTCTAGGGCTTTTTTCTTTTTTTTGGCCCTACGGGACACTTTTTTGGAGTCATCCAATTTACACCCTTATTCATAAGTGGTGTTAGTATTCCATGATCTGCAAGGATCCCTATACACACAATTGCTTAGTAAGAAACCTTCTTTATATTTATTGTTTTACCATTCCATGAACTGCTATTTAAGTAGCCCTTCAGACATGTCTGACTTTGGGTACGCTTAGGAACAATTTCCTGATAACAGGTTCGTTTTGTCTTTTTTGTTTCTTTTTGTTTTTTTAACTTGGAGGCCAGCGCTACCTATCTGTGCATAATTGTGTGCGGCCGCACAAATCAGCCCTCTCTCGTTGTATATGACTGCATCATCCGATAATTGGTTTCCTGCCCATCAACCATAAACAGACAAAGTCACCCTACTGTCAGGGTTCAAGAGGCATCTCCTCGGGACCCCCGCAGCCCGTATGGGGCTTTGGCTTGACACTGCTCCCTGATTTAATGACCTACTATGTCATCTATTTTATTATTGGGTATGAAAAACGTTACAATTTATGTGGGTACAAATATCAATAAGTATAATACCTATTTGTATAATAATAACTTTTTTGCATATATTTCTGTATACTATGTGATTGCTTTGTTTGTTTATTTTTGTAGTTACTATACATCCCAGCATCTCCATAATCCCTTGAGGAAGCCCAACAGTGCGAAACATGTTGGAAAGGACTCAGCAGCATCTACCCATTTGTGCTCCCACCTATCGGCATTCGGTTACCCTTTTTGGTTAACACATTGTTAGATACCTGATGCAGGGGGAGTTTGGTTGTTGGAAGATGGGGAATGTGTGGTGTTTTAATCACTTGTGTTATCTAGTCGACAGACCTGTATGGGCAGTAAGACATTTTAATATGTATCAATAAAACGTATTCATTTTTATCTATCTGATTTGACATTTTTTTTGGAGGGGTGATGTATCAGCACCGTTAAAGTCCCAATTTCTATTCGGTCCTTCTTTTGTTATTTCTTTATACACAGGGATGTGGTGCTGGTGAAGTTTGTCCATCTTTTTCTCATTTATTTCACCAGGATACATAGATGCCCAACAGGTCAAGCTTTACATTTGTGTGACATAGGTGACATTTTAAAAGCTCCTACAGGTCATCAGTTTAGCATTAACTGTGCCCTAGAATTAGTGCTTTCACTCCAGCATGCAAGGCAATATGTAACGTGTATCGCAAGCAACGTTTTTGTACATAGGTGCCCCTAACGGGTGTGTTTACATTCATGTGAGCACATATGCAGGGCTGGGGAAAACTAAAAATATTTGGGGGAAGAGTTTTTTAGTGCTTGGATGTAACTTTATTTTGTTTTTTGTTTTTTTTTTTTCCTTTTTTCACTAAAACTCAAAGCGGTTGTATCCCCATTTTTGTCATTTTTACCTGCAGGTAAGCCTATAATAAGGCTTATCTGTAGATAAAATGAATATCTCCTAAACCTGCACCGCATTTGCAGCGTAGTCCCGGCGAAGGCCTGGCGTATTGCACTAGACCTTGCTGGAAAAGAGGGCTCCCGCACGCATGCTCGGGAGTGACGTCTCGCGGCTCCAGCCACTCACAGCACCAGAGCCGTGAACCCGGAAGGAACCCCTGAGGGAACGTGTCAGCTCCCTCCGCGGGGACTGAGCGGCCCTGTCGGGTCTTCGTTCTGAGGTAAGTGTTTCATAATGAGCTAGTATGCAGTGCATACTAGCTCGTTATGCCTTTGCCTTACAGGGTTTTTTTTTGTTTTTTTTTTACCAGAGGATACAACCGCTTCAAGAAAAAAAAAAAGTGCCCTATGTGATATATTATTAAGACAGGTTCTTTTTAATGAGGCCTCAGGGGGCTTTTAGAGCCCTGATGTCTCACCTGACCTCTAATGAAGCAATAAAGCTTATTAGCTTCTTCCCTGGCCCTTGAGGGAGGCCCTTGACACTAGATACAGGAAGTGACGTTTTACATGTTGCTTCTGGATTCATTCTACCTAGGGAAGATCTACCTACCCTCCACCCAGTGCCCTTGCCATGTGGGATTGGGCCCTCAGGTGGGACAGTGGAGCCCAGGAAGCATGGCAGGGGAGGTTACGTCAGGGGGGACACTCCAGGGGTCATAGAAAGCCAATAGTCGACTTGTGAAATGTACACACATTCCCAACAACTGCAGCCTCAGGGAATGTGTCTAAACCCCCTCTGTGGCAACCACCAAATGACATATGGCGATAGTAGTAAAAGGGTTCAAAAAAGACTAAATTTCACACAAAATATTTACGAAACTATGGAAAATTTTAAAAACCAAATAAAAATGTAAAAATTACATAATGAGTGACCCAACTCATTATGTGCTTTTAATATTTTTGTGTAATAATTACATCTATTGTGACTAGAGATGGGGAAGGGCCGAAAAAAAATTGAAAAATTGGGAAAAAAAACTTTTTTTTTTTCCATGTTTTTTTCGAAAAGCAGGGGAAAGGCTCCAGTTTAGTTTGTGTGTAGGCTTTACCTTGTACCTCCTACAGTTGGGTGATTGTTGGGATACAGAAGAAAGTTGACAGATAACAGGGTAAATTTATGTCTGACAAATTAGTTTACCTGTATAACCTTTAAATTATTCCTATTAATGTTCTCCACCATCACAGCATAATGTTTACCTATAGCATGGTCAGTAATTTGCTTTTTCTTTTCTTCCTCTCAGTAAAATGGTGATACCAACATCTCTAGAGTGTGGAAACATTTGCACAGTGCACTTTCTGCTGAGAGCAAAGCTGCAATTTGCAAAAAATTAAATCCTCTTTTACAAATGCTAAAAGGATGGCAAAACACTTTATGGAATGAAATGACGAGGATCATAATGAAAGTGTGAGTAGCTTTTCCCTCCAGAGTTCTCATTCCAGAAACTCTCATTCTGCTGCTTCTGGATCATCACAAAGTGTTTCTTCACCAGTGGCTGCTGGAAGTGAGGAAGTGTTACAAACCAGCACCTCCCAAAATTACACAATCCCTTTATTTATAGAGAAAATTACACCTGAAAATCAGGAGAACATTCATCAAGCTCTTCATAGTGCAATATATGCTTCTGGGTCAGCATTGTCAATAACTGAAAATGCTTATTAGCAGGAAGCTTTTACATTATTATGAAGGAAAGGGGGGTGGTTACCTATTCTCATGTATAGTTGAAATGTTTTTAACATATACAGTCCTTATTATTCCATTTGTAATAAAAAATGGAGTTACTTACTGGTAACGTCCTTTCCAGTAGTCTTTCAGGACAGGCACCTTTGAGAGACCTTGGCTCCTCCTTCCTCAGGAAACACCGCCCCTTCACACAGGTTTTTAACCTCATCGGCCCTTCAGTTCTCTAAGAGTTCCTCCGGCCAACTGGGGAGACACCAGAACAACGTTATTTAAGACATTCCTTAACTGTCAGCTGTTCACCATGCCTTCTTCGGGTGGGTTACGGTGCTGTCCTGAAAGACTACTGGAAAGGACGTTACCAGTAAGTAACTCAGTTTTTCCCTTATCGTCTTTCAGGACAGGCACCTTTGAGAACATAATCAAGTACTGTACCTTGGGGGGGACAACTGCCTGCAAAACCTTGCGCCCAAAGGCCTGGTCCTTCGCTGACAGTAAATCCAGCCTGTAGTGCTTCACAAACGTGGCAAAACTTGTCCAAGTAGCCGCCCTACAGATCTGCTCCGGGTAAGCACCAGCCCACTCTGCATGGGATGTTGCCATGGCCCTAGTGGAATGTGCCCGAATTCCTCCCGGAGGCTCCAATCCCCCTAGCACATACGCCTGGGTGATGGCCAGTCTCAACCACCTCGCTATAGTTCGTCTAGAAGCCTTGGAACCCTTCCTGGCCCCTGAGAACAAAATAAAAAGGGAATCACTATTCCTAACCTGACTAGTGCTGTCCAAATACTGTAGGACGCACCTTCTAACGTCCAAATTATGAAACATCTGTTCCTGTTCCCTCACAGGATCAGAACAAAATGATGGTAACACAATCTCCTGACTTCTGTGAAACCCTGAAGCCACCTTTGGCAAAAAGGCCGGATCAGTCTTAAGAACTAGACGGTCCAGAAAAATCTGGAGGAAAGGAACTCTGATGGACAGTGCCTCTAGCTCGCTTACCCTCCTTGCTGTGGTTATGGCCACCAAGAAAACTGTCTTGATGGTTAACCATTTCAATGATATTGTCCAAAGAGGTTCAAAGGGATCCTTTGTGAGGACCTTTAAAACTAAGGACAAGTCCCATATTGGGAAAGGAGTATCCTTCCTCGGTCTACTCCTTTTTAGTGACTTGAAAAATTGCACCACCCAGGGGTCTGAAGCTAGAGATCTTTTCCAGATCTGGCTCTTCAGGGTGCTACTGGCTAGACCTCTGTCCGCTCCCGCCTGAAGGAACTCCAGAACCGATACCTGGCTACGTACTTCAAAAGAATTCTCCTCGCACCATCTATTAAACTTCCTCCAGGTTTTATAATAGATGGCACGGGTCTCCTCTTTCCTGCAATTTAACAGGGTTATTATGAGTTTTTCTGAGAACCCCTTGTCCCTTAGGATTTTCTCTTCAGAAGCCAGGCTGCCAGTTGCCACCAATCTACCCTGGGACAGCATACCGGGCCCTGCGTCAACAGATCCTCCCGATCGGGTAAGACCCACGGGGGCTCCGCCGCTAAACTGCTTAGGAGTGAAAAGCAAGGCCTCCTGGGCCAATGGGGAGCTACTAGGATAAGAGTTGTGTTCTTTTCCTGAAACTTTCTTAGAACCTCTGGCAGGAGTACTGGGGGGGGGGAAACGCATAACACCTGGAGAAATTCCATGTGTGGGCCCGTGCGTCTACTCCCAAAGCTCCATCCCTCCGGTTGAGAGAGAAAAACTGGCGAACTTTTGCGTTTTCTCTTGACGCAAAGAGGTCTATGCACAGTGTTCCCCACTTCCTAACTATCAGGCTGAAGACCTCTGCATTTAATTCCCAGTCTCCCTCCCCCAGCGTCCTCCTGCTGAGGAAGTCCGCCACATGGTTCAGCTCTTCCTTCAGGTGCACTGCTGAGAGGGAACAAGCATTGGCCTCCGCCCACTTGAGGATGCCTTCCGTCAACTGCCACAAGGACCTGCTCCTGGTCCCTCTTTGTTGACGTACACCACCACTGAGGCATTGTCTGACCTTATCTGGATATGCTGGCCCCCAAGTTCTTGTTGGAATGCCTTGAGTGCTAACTCCACCGCCCCGGAGTTAATTCGAGGACCTGTTTGCGTCCTCTTCTCACCAGGTGCCCTGCACCGGCCTGGAGCCCAGATGTGCTCCCCAACCTGACCCACTTGGGTCGGTCGTGATAACTCTCGTGGCCGACATAGTCCATTGAAGACCTAGGGACAGATTGGCCACCGACCTCCACCAGTGTAAGGTTGTTTTTACCTGCTCCGGGATCTGCACTGGGGAGTCCAGAGACCCGCAGCTGCAGTCCCATACTTCCAGAAGGAAGAGTTGCAGTGGGCGGAAATGCAAACCTGCCCACTGAACCGCAGGGATTGCTGCAGTTTAGAGGCCCAATGCTGCCATGGCCTTCCGAATGGAGACCCGAGCCCCTTTCTGTAGGGCCTCCATGGCTCCGTCTATTTTTTGGATTTTCTCCTGCGGGAGAAACACCTTCCTCTCCCTGGTATCCAAAATGTAACCCAGGAAGGTAATTCTCTGGGAGGGAATCAGACTTGACTTCTCCAAATTTAGGAGCCACCCTAGCTCCTCCAGGATGGCCCTTGCGACCCGTAGGTCCTGAGTCCGTTTCTCTGGGGAGGCGGCAAAGAGGAGCAGATCGTCCAGATATGCAATGACTGCCAACCCTTCTAGCCTCAACACTGCCAAGGCTTCCGCCATCACTTTGGTGAAGGTACGGGGGGAGGAGGATAGCCCGAAAGGCAGAGCCCTGTATTGCAGGTGAATTACCCCCTCTGCAGACTTTATTGCCAACCTTAGATACTTTTGGCAATCTTCTGCGATTGGGATGTGCAAGTATGCATCTTGCAGGTCTATGGAGGCCATGAAGCAGTTTGGAGGCAAGAGTGCCTTTACCGAGTAGATTGAATCCATGCGGAACTTCTTGTAACGCACTGACACATTCAGGGGTTTGAGGTTCAGGATCAATCTGAACTTCCCTGATGGTTTCTGAACCAAGAACATGTGGGAGTAAAACCCCTCTCCAATCTCTGCTTATGGTACCCGTCTCACAACCTGCTGTTCCTCCAATTCTTTAAGGATGACAGCAGGGCCCCTGCTTTTACTGCACACTTTGGGAGATTTGTCACCAACAGCCTTTGTGGAGGCGTTCTGGAGAATTCCACCCGGTAACCCCTTTGAACTATCCCTAGTATGAAAGGGTTGGTGGATATCTCCTCCCACTGTGGGAGGAAGGCTCCCAATCTTCCCCCCACCGTGGTGCCCCCATCACTGTGTCTTTCGGGGCTGTTCAGGAGGGCAAAAAAATCGCCCCACCCTGACCTTTGCCCCTTTTCCAGGGTCTTTTCTTTTTGCCCGATTGGGGAGTCCCTGCCTTCTTTTGGGGACGAAACCCTTTCTTCAGAGTCTCCCCTGCTTTCCTTTTTGCCGGAAAGGCCTTTTTTCTGTCAGCCGTTCGGTCCAACACAGTTTCCAAGTCAGGACCGAACAGGAGATCTCCTGAAAAAGGGATCCCACAAAGTTTGGCTTTAGACGCCATGCCTCCCTGCCGCATTTTCAGCCATAAAGCCCTCCTGGCTGAATTGGTCAGTGCTGAGGTTCGTGCAGACATACGCACAGCCTCTGCTGAAGCATCTGCAATGTATGCGATCCCCTTCTGCAGCATAGGAAAGGATTTTAAGATTGTTTCCTTCGGGGTGCCCGCCTCTATGTGGGCCTTTATTTGTCTTAGCCAGTGCTCCATGTTACGCGCTACCACAGTAGTTGCCATGGAGGGTTTAAGATTGGTGAGTGCAGAATCCCACACTTTCTTTAACAGGCCTTCCGCCCGTTTATCCATGGGATCCGACAGGGTCCACATATCCTCAAAGGCTAAGTCTGTAAGTTTTGAGACTTGTGAAAACGCTGCGTCCAGCTTCGGGGTTTTGTTCCAAACCAGCGTCTCCTCATCTGCAAACGGGAAGCGTCTTTTCAGAGCTCTGGAAAAGAAAGGTTTCCTCTCTGGATCCTTCCATTCTTTCCTGATGGTCTCTACCAGTGCGTCATGGACTGGAAAGACCTTCCTTTTTGGCTCGCTAAGACCCTCGTACATTTGGTCATGGAGTGACAGCGTCCTCCTTTCCTTCTGGATCCCCAAGGTAGTGTGAATGACTCCCAGGAGTTCATCCACCTCCTCTAGAGAGCTTGTACCAGGAGCGTGGGAACTCACCATCCCCACTCTCCTCTTCTGACTCCTGCTTTGAGCCAGAACTGGCACTGTCAGGCTCCTCTGGGACACCCTTGGGATCCCCCGGTTCAGCCCCACCCCCAAAAGCATCTGCCGGGACAGGCGAGACCCCCTGCTGTGTTGGTGTCGGGGCCCCTGGAACCATAGGCAACTGTAAACTAGAAAACAAAGCCTGAAAGGATTGGAAAGTGCTGGAGAGTTCCTTGACGGATGCCGCCAGGTCCGCACTTTGCTCCCCGCTTGTTCCCTCACTAGCGCCTCAATGCACTCTTTACACAGTGCTTTTGAACAGGCCTCTCCCAGATCATTTCCACAAGATGGGCATTTCCTCCTAGAGCCATGCTCCTTCTCTTTGGGAGGACGGTTCTTGTCTGAGGACTTGCCCTGCAAAACAAAAGCCGGGGGGCACAGAGGTCAACAAGGCACCTTCCATTCGGAACCACCCTTGACACCACGCACAGACACTAGGGGGTAGTGGGAGAGAGCCCAACCTAGAAAACAACCACCACCAGGGTCCTAGGTTTGCCCCCCCTCCCTCCCTGTATAAGGGGGGGGGGACCCTTATGGAGCTTACAGGGTATCTTCAAAGGTCAGGACAAAAACCACCCCTGGGTTCCTCCTTACCTTTGAGTGGCTGGTGCTTGGCTCCCCTGACACAGTCTGTGAAGCCTCTGCCTCCGACATCGTGCTGAGCCTGTTGCGCTGTCTCTGCTGTTCACCACAGCCTGCAGCATTGCTAGCACACCAGCCTGACGCTGTGGGTTCATTTTCCATCCGAACGCCCGGAAGTCGCGAACAAACGGAAGTGCCCGCCCCTTCCGCCGGAACGAACGTCACCCGCCCTCCGACCCGGCCAGCTCCATGCTGACTGGAAAAACCTCCAGGAGGGGGGACGGACACCCTGTGCCCTCTCCAGGCACTACAGAAAAGGTACCCACCCTGGAACTGTACCTCCTCACCAGAGGCCGTTCCAGGCGCGAAATAGCGCTGCCTGCAGGGCACCCCAGCCCCCTCCGCAGCCTAGCCTTCTTTGCTGACTCTGCAGCCTGCCCAGGGATGAAAGCCTTGCTCCCCTCCTCAGGACACAGACAGGCCCAGCCTCACCAGCTGTATGGCCCTTCGGTTCCTAGCGATGTCTCCCCACCGGAGGAAACACCAAAACTAAAGGGCCGATGGGGCGGTGAGGTTAAAAACCTGTGTGAAGGGGCGGTGTTTCCTGAGGAAGGAGGAGCCAAGGTCTCTCAAATGTGCCTGTCCTGAAAGACGATAAGGGAAAAATACAATTTTAAAAAGCAAGTTTAGTTCATTTACTGAATAAGCTGTACTTTTATTTCAAGCGTAATACTTTTATATACACTGCATTTCACCTTCCCGGTGTAATATAATGACTTTCAATTTGTAAAACCACTCCACACTGATTTTTTTTTCAAATTTCCATTTTTTCTGGAAAAAAAAAATCAGGGAAAAAATGTTTTTTCCAATGCCTTTAAAATTTCCAGAAATTTGACATCTCTACATAAGCTACATTTTAAGTAGTAGCAGGCTATGAAGAGAGTAGCTATACAGGTGGCCTCAAACAGACATCTTGTCATTTGTGTTCCTTCTTTTCTCTATTTGTACTTTAGTTGTAGTGCCATGATGTGTAAGTGTAATATCTCAGCTGATATTTCTAGGTCAGTAAAACCCCACAGCATTCACATTGCAGGATTAGAGAAGTGTGTAGTTCAATTACCCATAGCTGTCCACTCCAAGCAAAAGATAGTAAAACTACTTACAGAAAATCAGTTTGAGTTTATCGAGTTTAGGCAACGTTTTGCCCCAAAATGACATTTTGCAAGCAGTTTTCTGTAATTGTGCTATAACTTTATGTATAGCTTTATACAAACCCTCAAGCCTCAACCTACCTTTTTGTCCATTTAGTGTACTTCTAGTCATTAAAACTAGTAGGTCATTATTTTTATATCTGTCAAACAGATGTGACAATGAAACATAGAGAAAAATAATGATCCACTAGTTTTAATGACTAGATGTAAATGTACAAGCATGGTAGGTTGGAGCTTGAAGGTTTGTGTCCAACGTTATGTTCTTATAAAAAGAGATACAAAGTAACAGTGTAGACAAACTGTCTATATTTTTATTACTGGATGATCAAAATTACTGATCTTCATGTGATTTACCTGTTTTTCCATCCAACTCCGAACTCCCAAACATATTTCGATATGTATTTCAATATCGTGTTAATGTCTTTTGACGAACGTTTTACAGTAAAACCCCGTTTTGCAACGGATTTGAGCTATTTGAGTTTGACTAAAAGACATTCATCAAAATGATAGAAAACGAACCTCACCTGTCGATACCCATTAACTTGATGTGTGAAGAGATTAGGACGTTAC
>BLSH010428314.1:1018071-1031776 GCA_018402905.1 Glandirana rugosa | reverse complement strand
ACTATGTGATATTGTGACAGGAGGGTGACAGGTAGTGAAAGGGTTAACTGGGGGGCGATCAGGGGGCGATCAAGGGGTTAAATGTGCCTATGTGGCCTGGTGTCAGTGTAGTGTTGGTGCACTCACGTTTTTAGATGCTTCTTCTTCCTCTCTGATGTCGAAAAGGACTTCAGGGAGGAAGAGGAAGGAACTTCCCCTGCCTCTGTTTACATTTACAGAGGCAGGGGAATAATGCCATTGGCAGGGCGATCTACAGGGCCAGGCCAAAAATCATTGGCCTGGCGATGTAGATTGAAAGGCCTTCTGCCAAATGCCGTTGCAGCGCCCGCGCCTAGGGGGCGCGCGCGCGCTCACGGCGCGAGTTCGCGGCCGCCGTAATATTACGGCGGTTTGCGTTACAGAGCCACTTTGCCGCCGTCAATCTCCGATCGGCGGTCGGCAAGTGGTTAAGTTTTCTCCGATACCAATTACTGATACCTATTTTCGACATTTAGGGAGTTTAAGATGAGAAGGGGGTGGAGGAACAGGGAGGGGGGTCTCCATCATTTATCAGCATGCTGTGTAATATTACCACCTGGATGAGACCAAGTGATGAAGAAACACAGCACTCCCAACACTCAGCACTGCTGGCCCCACATCTAGGAAGTTTATGCTGTCATCCTACATCCTCTTCTTCCTCCAGTCCCATCTCCTCCATCCCATGCCCCCCTCCTCCTGCAGTCCATACAACACTGGTCGCTGTTCCCCAACTCACACATTGGTGTGTGCAGCCTATTTCATTATACAAATACACATGAACGCCACCTACTGTCATAGGAAGGGGGCTCTAGTGGTGAAGCCAGTTGATTGGGACCATAGTACACCGTAAATACAGGTCTAATGTGTTCCTAAAGTTGCACCTAGACTTTAATATAATGGGGACATTTACACTGGCACCCCCAACCACCCACTTGATGCTGCTCCTGAATAATGCTAATACACATGGGGTGATTAGGGCATGCCTAAGCACACCAGGCACACTCTGTGCGCCCGCCTATGGAGAAGGGACCAAAACACAAAAAGGGGAGCACTGTTCCAAAGTAGTAGAAGGATAAATCCATGAAATCCAAAGCTAATATACAGTATATTGCAGGGGTGTCAAACTCCATTTCATCGAGGGCCGCATTAGCCATATGGTTGCCGTAAAAGGGCCGGTTGTATCTGCGGTGCGATACGTACAAAAATGCTGGGTTCCAGAGTACATTCTGTACAGAGTGCAGAACCGAGGTTTATGCTATGTACAGAATACAGGGTTCAGGAGTGCATTACATACAAAGTTCAGGGGTGTGCTGTGTACAGAATGCAGGGTTTAGGGGTGCGCTATGCACAATGTGCAACACCAACCCCCTCACCGAAGCATCCTTGCATCTCTCTCCTACCTTGCCTGGCTCTAGTACCTCCCTTTGTAGGTGGCTTTGTCTCACCTTGCAGGGAACTGAAGCTGAGAGTGAAAGTTGGAGGTGGCAAAATGGAGTTCTGCCACATTCCGGCTGCAAAACTGGGTGCGAGGGCCACATGACAAGGCCTGGAGGGCCGCATTCGGCCCGCGGGCCTTGTGTTTGACATATGTGGTATATTGTATATTATATATATATATATAAAAGCACTTATTCCCCAACAACACAGCTCCACTTACTTAACTGTACCAATGCACTTCACTGTCCCCTGCACTATATTAGAGCACTTCTCTCCTGACCTCTACTGTACCAGAGCATTTCTTTAAGTACCACACCTGTACCAATGCACTCCTTTCTTCTATATCTGTACCAGCACATTTCCCTTTTGAATGCTATTATAACAGAACGCAATATGTACAGGGAATTGTGTTATACATTACATTCCCCAGGCTATTTAACTCTGTACACTAATGTGTACATTCATAACATTAGGAATTTTTATTGGAATTTGATATTCCATCCCATTCAGTGAATGGGCGCACTTTTGCTAGTAAACATTTGCTTCCTTTTTGGTGATGTTATATGAAATAAAGTGATCAAAACAGCTCAAAAGGATTATTTTGTGCATATCTAGTATAAAGCTACCATGCACGTAATGATACAACCGTTCAACATAATGATCCATTTAATAAAGAAAAGTAAATTCTTCTTTCAAAAATTGCCTCCAGTAAATGGATGGTTCCATCAAAAGTTATTTTAAATACAAATAAGCTATTGGAACTTTACAGAAAAGTAATTCAATGTCCCTTTGACAATTGTGCTGCCTTCAAAGTATAAGGCAAATGTAGTTGTTTTTGAGTATACACCCTAGGTTTTCCCCTGGTTCATTTTTGTGACGATCTTTGTATTCATGGGTGTCAATAAAAATGACTGCGCTAATGTCAATCTCCATGGATAGCTGCTAGCACCACAACCTGACATTGTGTATCAACTATCTCTACAAAACAAGTGCTGAGCTGAATGTGAAATTACCTTAAATCATTGTACATTAATATATCAAACAAAAATATATATATGTGCAGAGTGATAATTACATAACATACCATAAAAAGTGCAAAGTGCAAATAAATATGTGCAAAAATCAAACAGTGTGCAAAAAAGTCATCATATGAAACTGTAAATATGAAACAGGAAAATGTGCAAACAAAAGCAAGCGTGCAAAAAAAGGTCTGCATAAATAGCTGTAAATATGAAACAGCAAAAGTGCAATAAAGAAGAAAGTCTGAGTCAGGAGATCTGGAAACTGTCCATTTCACTTAGGGTCATAGAAGACCACTGATGTCCAGTAAAGGAGTCACCGTCACACTTGCATCCACCACCGTGGATAAAAGATTAAATACTCTTACCAAAAGCATGCCAGCTCAGTGCCAGCAGCACTGAGTCAAACGGGCATAGAGGTAAATTATTTCCAGTATGATGGTCACAGGAATGGTCTTCAAGAATCAGACACCATATCTCTCCGACAAACCAGCCTTCTCAATCAGTCATGAAGATCCGATACTCATAAAGAAACAAGAGACCTCCACATAGTGTAAAGCCATCTCATACGAGGCTTATTTAAAAGGTAAAAAAACTGACATCAACTCTGAATTGACAAGTAAAGCATCACAATATCTCCAAAGGTGATCTCCAAGACATTCAAGGGCGCAATGACAAGGAGAAGCGCTGGGTTGTGGAGAGGCCGGGAGCGGCTGGCTCAGGCGGCTTGCTCAGAGGCCGAGCCAGGTGTCGGTCCAGGGATGTGGGCGGATCCCAACTTTATTGTCACGATCTTGCCCCAGCCTGGACTAGCTCTATGACGTCAGCCGACAGCAGGCTTCAGCCTGCTGTCTGCTAAAAACAGGTCACAGGAGTGCAGAACAAACTGCACTCCTATGATCCTCGGGAGAAGTACAGCCAAACAAGCTTTGGCTGTACGTCTCCTTCAAGTGACAAACTTACAGAGGCTTGCAGAAGCAACTAAAGTGTAAAAATCCTCTGCTATTGTAGTGCTACACCCATAGGAGCCTCTGTAGTATTGCCCAGGTCTTCCCCAGAGGTTTGCCCCGCAGACAGGCACACAGGCTCAGTCGCACATTTCTTCAATGACCAGTCTAGTCTGTTTCTATTTTTGGAGAGCTTGGGTAGAATTGAGGGAATTGACTTGGATACTCGAAAAAGAGGAACTATGTACAGCTTGAGGACTATGTATTCTTTTCAGAAAAGCTGTAGTAAAGTTTTGCTTGCAAAAAACAGTGGACTTAGCTTTGAAGTAGTAGAAGTTAAACACACACTCCTTTCTTTAGAGCCACAAAAGCAGAGTCAATTTATAGAGGACTGGGTGGACTAAGCTCTACAAGACACCAGCCAGTGTCCCCTTTAACCAACCCATAGCTGACTCTCTCTAGCACTAGAAGGGAGGCAAAAAACCAAAAGTCTCTAAGATCCTTCAGAACTGTCTGTACTCACACAAGGCCCAAAGACAGCTGGTTGCCTCCTTCCAACTTCCAAGCGACACCTTTCTCCAGTGATACCAGACCAGATCTTCAGCAGACAGCCTCTCAGTCAGTTCTCTCTCTAGGGTCCCAGCGTCCAGGCCCTCAGGTCACCCACCTGAGGCCTCATAGACAGCAAGCAGCATGGCTGCATTGCCCTGGAGGGCAGCAAGTCCTCCAAGGCTGGACTGATCCTCTCCAGGAAAAGACCCAGAGCTCAGTGTGAGTCAGGAATATATACAGTTACCCAGCATGCCATGAGGGCCCTGCTCCATGGGATTGGCCAGGGCTGTATAAATACTCATGTTGCCCTCTGCATAACTCCACACCTATGATCCAGAAAGTTCTCACAGCTTTTGCAGACAGCAGAGGTAATAAACTGACTAGCAGCAGCTGAGAACACGGAGCAGACCTAACCAGTCAAATGCAGCTGCACTGAATACAGTGAGCAGTCAAATGTACCTATCAAAAACACAGCTCCACAAAACACAGTGAGCCAACACTAAATGCATCTATCTAATCCTAGGACCTATCTAGGAGGGTGCTACAGTACAAAAGAAGAAGACAAGGTGGAAGCTAAAGCAAAAGAACTCTTCAAGCACAAGAGACAGAGAGAAACTCGATTGAAAATAAGAGAGGCAGGGATGGAAGCCCATAGGAGAATGCTTCAAGTAAAGGCTCTCCAAATGGAAAAGGAAGAAGCAGCTGCCCTGAATGTCCTTGAACAAGCAATGGGAGAAAGTAACAATTCAGGCTGTTTTATCCCAACCAAACAGGAGCATCCTTTTGAACGCACCAGTGAATACATCCTAAAGCATAATATTTGCAATGATACAGACCTCAGGGTCATATCCAGAGGTTGTCTTTGGTAAATAGATGTATGAGTGCTTCCAGCATTGATGCAGAGGTTGAAGGGGTGGGGGATCAGCTTGTCAGTGCTCAGACCATACGCCGCACACTGCATCAAATTGGTCTGCATGGCTGTCGTCCCAGAAGGAAGCCTCTTCTAAAGATGATGCACAAGAAAGCCCGCAAACAGTTTTCTGCAGACAAGCAGACTAAGGACATGGATTACTGGAACCTTGTCCTGTGGTCTGATGAGACAAAGATACATTTATTTGGTTCAGATGGTGTGTGGGGGCAACCAGGTGAGGAGTACAAAGAAAAGTATGTCTTGCCTACAGTCAAGCATGGTGGTGGGAGTGTCATGATCTGGGGCTGCATGAGTGCTGCTGGAACTGGTGAGCTACAGTTCATTGAGGGAACCATGAATGCCAACATGTACTGTGACATACTGAAGCAGAGCATGATACCCTCCCTTTGGAGACGGGGCCACAGGGCAGTATTCCAACATGATAACAACCCCAAACACACCTCCAGGATGACCACTGCCTTGCTAAAGAAACTCAGGGAAAAGGTGATGGACTAGCCAAGCATGTCTCCAGACTTAAACCCTATTAAGCATCTGTGGGGCATCCTCAAATGGAAGGTGGAGGAGCACAAGGTCTCTAACATCCACCAGCTCTGTGATATCATCATGGAGGAGTGGAAGAGGACTCCAGTGGCAACCTGTGAAGCTCTGGTGAACTCCATGCCCAAGAAGGTTAAGGCAGTGCTAGAAAATAATGGTGGCCATACAAAATATTGACACTTTGGGCCCAATTTGGACATTTTCACTTAGGGGTGTACTCACTTTTGTTGCCAGCGGTTTAGACATTAATGGCTGTGTGTTGAGTTATTTTGAGGGGGCAGCAAATTTACAATGTTATACAAGCTGTACACTCATTACTTTACATTGTAATAAAGTGTCATTGTGTCAGTCTTGTCACATGAAAAGATAATAAAATATTTACAAAAATGTGAGGGGTGTACTCACTTTTGTGAGATACTGTAGATAAAGATTGATCTTCAGCTTGAGTGAGCCCAACTTTCCAGCCCCATCATCATCAAGGTATGACAATATAACAGCTAAACAGAGGGGCATAAGAAGAATAGTATCTGTTAAAAAGAAAGACATAACCTGTCACAACCTAGAAGAATGTAACAATTACAAACATGTTAGGCTCCATTTACACGGGAAGCTATGTTAACCTCCCCTGAACGATTTATTTTGACAGCTAGAAGCCGACGTCTAAAACGGCCGTTTTAACACGTTTTGCATGCGGCGTTTAGCAGCCTTTGCGTCTAGGAGCGTTTTTAAAGAAATTTTTTATTTTTTTTAAAAATGGAAATGCCTGTAAACTAAACGGTCCTAGACACGAGTTACCGTGTTTAGGTCTTTAAGCCTTTAAACTCAACTGCCTGGAAAAATTACCTTAAACGAACCTGTGTAAATGTACTGCTAAGATAACATAGAGGAAAGTTCAAGGGCAGCTGAAAAAAACACCCAAATGCCTCAAAACTTCAGTTTACCAGCAGCAGTGTAAATAAGGCCTTACAGTTATACATCCTACCGCACTTCCTGACAGTCAGCATCCAGGTACATCCAGCCTTGCCTCTTCACAAAGTCATGTACCAACTTCAGCAGCTGTTTACTCTACATGTACTGACGTCTTTGGGGAAAGCTCCAGTTCCAACTACTGTGCCAAAGTATGCCTAGTCAAGATATACCCAGAGGGGCATCCAGAGAAAGCTACCAGGATATATGGCATAATAGACAAACAAAGCAACAGATCTTTGGTTAAACCAAAATTCTTTCAGATCTTTGGCAAAAAAGGGCATGTAACATAATATACCCTCAAAACCTTTTCTGGTTGCATAGAGACTTTCAGTAGAAAGGCTGATGGATACATGGTCTCATTGATCAAGGGAAACATACACATAACCTTGCCAACATTAATCAAATGTGATCAGTTTTCTGACAACAGGGAAGAGATTTCTACCCCAGAAACTGCATAATATCATCCCACTTAAAACTGATTTTTTTCCCCCTATGTAGTGGGGCTGTGCCTGCACTGTATGGGTTAGCTGCTTGTTTTGTCTAGGGGTGAACACAGAGCTTATACTCTGATTCTTGTATCCTCCGGAGGGCGCTCCCCCACATCCAGAGGTAGACTTTCTGCCAGCCTCACTTCCAGTGCCAGTCTATGGACATGATGATGTCAGGAACAGTCCACCGCACAAGACCTTGGGGGCCAGAGCAGCAGGGACTGGTCTTGTACTTGGAGGATCAGCGAATTAGGTGAGTATATATCGGCTTTTTAATCCCATGAAAAAAATGAGCAGTTAACTTATGCCCCACTGCATGGGGAAACATTTTTCCCAGAGTTCTGCTTTAAGGCACCTGGCTGATCAAATTCTTGCTATAGATATGAATGCTAAAATCTTAGTCTAGCTGGGAAGAGACATTCTCAGAGTACATAAGGTGTGCCAGCAGTGTAACCACATGAGCACAAAGACTTGATCTATACAGGGAAATAGAGGGTCAGTAATGCTTGGAAAAGATGCGCAAACATGGGGTCAACTTATGCATTAAGAAATTGGCATACCACTCATTTCAAACCATAGTCTAATCATTATGAAGTCAAGGAGAAGCATATAAACATCATCTAAGTGCCAATGTCACTCCAATTCTCTGTGATGACAACTTAGTGCAGCACAGTGCTTTGTACTACACCTGACAACAATATATAGCCCTGTCAGTCAAACACAGAGAATTAATCAGAGTAATGGACAATGAATCCTTCATGGATGATTCCAACAGCTGGGTTGCACCTTTACCCCTTCGTGCTGTAAGAGCCAAGCTTCCAAACATCAGTGAACACTAAGGAGCAACCCTGAAATGAAAGACCATTTTGTTGCTTTTTTGAACAAGATATTCAACAATGATCCTGCTGAGCGAACTCTACCATCGCAAGAACTCGCTGAATGCAGGTATCTTCCTTTCTTTGGAGTGTATCACCCATATAAGCTAAATATAATATTATAATATTTAATCAGGATAGTGATACACCTTGATACGGCGACAAGTATCAAGGTGTATCACTGAATGACTGGTCCCAATTTAACCAATAACCTTGTAGGAGTACTTTTGAGGTTCAGAAGAGAGCCAGTAGCCATCACATATGAACAGATGTTTCACTGCTTTATTGTATGAGAGGACCATAGGAACGCCCTCAGGTTTCTTTGACACCGTGACTCCCCTGCTGTTGCAAAATATGACCTAAAGAGGATGGCAAAAAAGTGAGTATGAAGCAGATGCTCTATATTTTGTTGAGAGAGATGATGATGATGGACACTGGATACAAGGCATGCTTTCTGAAGCCAACCTCAGACTACACAAGATTCCCTCAAACAGTGCTTCTGCTTTACAAGCGTTTCAGCCTAGGGATCATGCAGCAGGATTTAAAGACTTAAATCTGGGACCGGATAAGCCACCTGTACAGAGAAGTCTGGGTTTGACTGTCAAGTTAGCTCTACAGACAAACCATTTACCAAAACGGGTGTTCTCTCAGTGGTGAACAGCCTATATGATCTACAAGGGTTCGTAGCTACTATAACCACAAAAGGCAAATTCTTACTGAGACAGTTATCAGAAACTATTAGGCACTGGGACTCTTTGCTACCAACTGACAAACAATCAAAATGGGAGTCCTGCAAACAATCTCTACATGCCTTAGAAGGGATTCCTATACCTCATTGCTACACTTCCATTTCCCTTGCTGCAAGTCAGAGAAAGGAGATTCACATTTTCTCAGATGCATCCACAGAGGCTATAGCAGCTGTTGCCTACTTCAAGGTAATAGACTTTTGCAATCAAACCCATGTTGGGTTTCTGTTTGGCAACAACAAATTGGCACCTAACACTGAGCATACAATTCCTAGGCTTGAACTTTGCAGGACTGTGCTAGCTGTGGAAATAGACTTCATATTGCATGAGCTAGACATTCAGGTAGACGTCAAAGTCTACACAGACAGAAAAGTTATTATGGGTTGCATAGACAATCAGACACAACGCTTCTATGTATATGTCAGTAATTGAGTAGAAAGGATTAGGTAATCCTCCAGGGCTGAACAATGGCATCATGCTCCATTGGACATCAATCCTGCAGATCTTGCCACCAGGCCAGTGTCCACATGTGACTTTGCAAATTCATCCTGGTCAAAGGATCCAGAGTTACTACTGTATCATGCAGAAGAAACAGCCACCACTGACTTTAACATCTAAGACCCTGACAAGGATCCACAGGTCCATACAGAAATCAATTCAAATATACAGGTTGGACACTTCTTCCTGCAAAGACTAGCAAGCTGAAAGAATGGACTAGCCTATGGGACTCACTCTTACTGGTCATGGCAAGGTACACAAGGCAGACGTGACGGTTAACAAGGCAAGGCACTGTAAAGACTTTCACCAGGCCTACCACTGAACTTGTATTGCTCTTGCCCTTTGGGAATAGAATGTTGCTTTACCTGCACTTGATAAATAGATGATTTTTGACAACCAGTAAAATAATGTGTCAAGAACATTCATCCATTATGTGTTGGACAATATAACACTTCTTGCCTTAATAGTTTAGCGTACATAGGAAAAGTTGGATTTTGGTGGTGCCAAACTGAGTCAAACAAAATAGTAGTACAAAACGGAATACTTTATCGATGTGATAACACATCCATATTACCACATTAGTAACATCAAGTTATGTAGAAAAAATATATGGAACTTTGTCTGAACGCCTGTAAGTTCTACATGTTTCGCAAATAGCTTCATCAGGATCTATAAGGCGTACAGAAGTTCTAGACAAATATAGAAAAATTATTTTTTAGTAGAACAAAAGCAAGAGACCATGACAGTCTCACAGAGCTATACATAACAGTGCAATACACAAAACATAGACAACGATCGCTCATTGTCAAAATTAACAATTTTCATTTATACTTGACAATCTTAGTATGGATAAATGTCACTAAAAAAGCATGGAAAACACATACATAAAAATAAAAGATGCAAAGAAAAATAATGGAAACAATTATGGATGATACTATATACCTGATAATTAGTGGTAATAGAAGGATCTTCAACAGCAATGGTAATGAGTTCCTGATAAGTGCAAGCTCAAGCAATAGGGACTGCAGAATGACTGACCAAACACATGGGCATATAGATGGAATGGAATCCCTCTTATTTTGAATAAGAGTGGTTGCTGGTTATCTACCAAACAAAATACTCCACGAGTGTAACTGATAGGCACATATATAAATAAATACATATAACCATAGACACCCATATGCTTCATAAACCCGTTTTAATGAGAACGGTAAAAAAAACAGACAAACAAGGGCTATCAACCATAATACTGGGGAGACAGGAAACATCATGCCTACATTAAAGCACAGAGAGACAGACCCAAAGAAATGCACATGGCTAATTAAATATACCTTAAAATCCAGTATAGAAAGTTATATATGCTCCAAGGATAAAGAAACACATAATGATGAGAAAAGGTCAGTTGATTAAGATGACTGCAATCCTACAGATGTAGGTGAGAGTCACCCATGAATCTCATACAATTGAGCCAATAGATTTCACTATAAAGAATAGGAAAAAAACAAGAAAAAACAAACGTTCAGTTTCCTGTAGGCATGATGTTCCCTGTCTCCCCAGTACTATGGCTGATGGCCCTTGCTTATCTGTTTTTTGACCGTTATCTTTAAAACGTGTTAATGAAGTACATGGGTGTCTATGGTCATATGTATTTATTCATATATGTATAACTTTGTGAGATGGTCATGGTCTCTTGTTTTTGTTCTACTAAAAAAATATTTTTCCATATTTTTCTAGAACTTCTGTACGCCTTATAGCTCCTGACAAAGCTATTTCCGAAACATGTAGAACTTACAGGCATTCAGACAAAGTTCCACATATTTCTTCTACATAAGTTGATGTTACTAATGTGGTAATATGGTAATGTTTTATCATCCAGGAAGTATTGTCTTTTTTAACCACTTGCCGACCGCCGATCGGCATCTGACGGCGGCAAAGTGGCTCGTTCCCGCAAATCGCCGTCATACGACGGCGGCTGCGGGAACGAGTTTAGTGAGCACGCGCGCGCCGCCGGAGGCGTGCCCGCGCGCTCACTGTGTCCAGGGGGGGCCAGGGAGCAGGTGCGGCGGCTTCGATTGCCGCCGGCTACCCGCGATGGCCCCCCCGAAGCGAGTGAGCGGAGGTCCGTGTATGTAAACACGGACCTCCGCTCTGTGTGAGGGGGAAGGGCTGTGATCACAGCCTTCCTTTACGTGAAGGCTGTGACCACTTCCCTTCCCCAGCTAGGCAGTCCCCCATACAGTTAGAACACGCCCAGGGAACATAGTTAACCCTTAGCGCGCCCCCTGCAGGTTAACCCCTTCACTGCCAATGGCATTTACACAGTAATCAGTGCATTTTTATAGCACTGATCGCTGTATAAATGCCAATGGTCCCAAAAAAGTGTCAAAATGGTCCGACATGTCCGCTGAAATATCGTAGTACCGCAAAAAATCGCAGATCGCCGCCATTTTTAGTAAAAAATAAAAAAAAATTAAAAACCCCAAAAATTAATTCTCATCATCCGTAAACGCGACCACTTTTGCGCAAACCAATCAATAAACGCCGATTGCGATTTTTTTTATCGCAAATATGAGGAAGAATATAAATCGGCCAAAAACGGTGAAAAAAAATGTTTTTTTATATATTTTTTTTGGATTTGTATTTTAGGAAAAAGTAAGAAATTTGGGTTTTTTTGCAAAATTGTTGCTCTTCTTTTGTTTATAGCGGCGATCAGAAATGACGCAGCGGTGATCAAATACCACCAAAAAAAAGCTCTATTTGTGGGAAAAAAAGGACTCAAATTTCGTTTGGGTACAATGTCGCACGACCGCGCAATTGTCAGTTAAAGCGACGCAGCGCCGAATCGCAAAAAGGGCTCCGGTCCTAAAGCTGGAAATCCTTCCGGGGCTGAAGTGGTTAAACTGTGTAACAGTAAAGTATTCCATTTTATACTACTATTTTGTTTGACTCAGTTTGGCATCACCAAAATCCCATTTTTCCTATGTACGCTGTTTCTATCATTAAGGGATGAAGATGCCGTTAACCTTCCAAATAAGCACTTTATCCAGTATGCCTTAATAGTTCAATTAATTTTTTTCTTTTGTGGGTGATTAGCTTGTGGGGATCAACTTTCCTGAGGAAAATAGTCAGCGTGCAGGCAACTTTCTTTAAAATCTGGCGGCTTGCCACGTTTATTAGTAAAAGATTTGCAGGTTTAAAAAAAACAAAATAACAGAAAATAAATCCTTGCCGTCTGGCGCTAAACTAAACAGTATAGTTAACTCACTATATGGTGTGGGGCTGGCCCCCGACACCCACAAAACATAAGCCAAAATATACAAACCTTGTCTTTTAAAGTCCAAACAGACACAGAGCTCCCTCAGGTCCCTCTCTGAGTTCCAGGTCAAAGCTCAAGTGATATCTCTTCCTGATTATTTAAGCCACCTGCTGGTGGACTCCAGTGGACCACAAACTCCAGAAAGGAACCAGCCCTGCCATGGTGGCTGGTAAAATCTGGACCGGACTCTGTTTAATCCAGTCCACATGAACGCATACGAGACGACAGTCAGCGCCCGTCTACCACTTTGCCTCGCATACTGTCACATATCCTCCCCATCTGCTCAAGCCCCTGTGGCTAAGCAACTGTGCCAGCCATACAGTGGACCCGGGAGAGGGCATCCACATTGTTCTGGAGTCTTCCCGCCCGTTGTTCCACTGTGAACTTAAATGGCTGTAGGGCCAGGAACCACCTAATCACCCGACTATTTTTCTCCCTGTTGTCACACATCTACTTCAGGGGGGCATGGTCGGTGACTAGCCTAAACGACCTTCCTAAGAGGTAGTACTTCAGCACCTCTAAGGCCCATTTGATAGCCAAGCACTCCTTCTCCACAATGGCATAATTCCTCTCATGCCTGTTAAGCTTCCTGATTAATTAGACGACCGGGTGCTCCTCACGGTCTCTGATCTGGGACAGAACAGCACCTAATCCCACCTCAGAGGCATCTGTTTGTACAACAAACTCCTTTGTGAAGTGCGGGGTCATGAGCACCGGTTGTACACAAAGGGCTGCTTCTCCTCCAAGATGGCACCGCTGATGGATGCCCTGGTGTTTTGGAGCGCTTTGCTTTGCTTGTTTTTTTGCTTTAATTGTGTGTCCACGTGCTCTTACACCCGTGAAGAGCTTTTAGACATCAGAACCACCACTTCTGATGCTCTATATCCAGTTTTTTTAGCTTCCGCTACAGATTTAGCTCTTTTTTTAGACAAAAGAGTGAGACGCCGCAGACGAGGGAAACGGGCCGGCGCTCTGGTGCGCCTGCGGAAGCGCGGCGTGCGGACGCCGTTACCTGGGATTTTCCTCTCTAACGTTCGCTCCGTCCGCGTGGTCTCGCGGCCGGGCAAAGGGAGCAGACGCCGCAGAGTGAGAAAACAGATTTTTTTCTCGATTTAGACATCGCCTTCGATTTTTTTGACCTATATCTCGTAGTCTTCACCACCAAGACTACAGATTTTCGAGAAGTGCCCACATTCTCGTGCACCTGTGTGTTAATTTCGTTTTTTTGTTCGTTTCGTTTCGCGAGGTTTTGTGGTCCCGTAGGTAGTCGCCACGGTAGAACCTCCTCTTCGTCGGGAAACACATGTTGGCCACGAGTACTGGGGCGTGAAGTGTTTCCTCAAACAACATGTTTGTCTACGGAGACTCCACC
>BLSH010428314.1:982169-1000173 GCA_018402905.1 Glandirana rugosa | reverse complement strand
TACTGGGGCTGGGACTGGCTGCTGGTCCTGGCTACTGGTCCTGGGGCTGGCTACTGAGGCTGGCTACTGGTCCTGGGGCTGGCTACTGGTCCCGGGGCTGGCTACTGGGGCTGGCTACTCTTCCTGGGGGCTGGCTACTGGTCCTGGGGGCTGGCTACTGGTGCTGGGGGCTGGCTACTGGTGCTGGGGTTGGCTACTGATCCTGAGGCTGGCTGCTGGTCCTGGAGCTGGCTGCTGGTCCGGGGGCTGGCTACTGGTCCTGGGGGCTGGCTACTGGTCCTGGGGGCTGATTACTGGGGCTGGCTACTGGTGCTGGGGGCTGGCTACTGGTGCTGGGGTTGGCTACTGGTCCTGAGGCTGGCTGCTGGTCCTGGAGCTGGCTGCTGGTCCTGGGGCTGGCTACTGGTCCTGGGGCTGGCTACTGGGCTGGCGCTGGCTGCTGGTCCTGGAGCTGGCTACTGGGGCTGGGGCTGGCTACTGGTCCTGGGGTCACTGAGCGATCCCAGTCAGAGGAACAAAACTTTCCCCAGCTGAGCGGCCTCTTTCTTCATTTTCGGGTGCCGCCACATAGTAATCTCCTGTCATTTGCGACAAGTATATGTAGTTCCGGTCTGCCAGATAATAGGGAAGCCCATTATCCCAATGATAGCGATCACCAGAGAACCAGTTCTTGTGATATGGTGTGTGTTGCGTGATCCCAGTCTCTGCATAGTGGATTTCATTTTTTGACTACCATAGTGTACATCCCTGGCAGCCAAAAAGGAAAGGAATAAATAAACCCAATCACAAAAATCTCAAAAAAGTTTTACTATGCTAATGTACTTTCAAAAGTAACCTTGATCTTTTTAACCACTTAAGGACCGGAGGGATTTCCCATGTTAGGACCAGAGCGATTCGGCACTGTGTCGCTTTAACTGACGATTGCGCGGTCGTGCGACGTTGTACTCAAATGAAATTAGCATCCTTTTTTTCCCCACAAATAGAGCTTTCTTTTGGTGGTATTTGATCACCTCTGTGTCATTTCTGATCACCACTATAAACAAAAAAAGAGCGACAATTTTGCAAAAAAAAAATATTTCTTACTTTTTGCTAAAATACATATACAAAAAAAATATATATATATATATAAACAAATTTATTCATCGGTTTTGGCTGATTTATATTCTTCCTCATATTTTTGGTAAAAAAAAAAAATCGCAATTGCCGTTTATTGGTTTACGCAAAAGTTGCCACGTTTACAAACCGTGAGAATTAATTTCTGGCGTTTTTACATTTTTTTTTTTTTTTTACTGGTAATGGCGGTGATCTGCGGTTTTTATCTGGACTTTGATATTGGGCGGACATTTCTGACATTTTTGACACTCTATTGGGACCAATGACATTTATACAGTGATCAGAAATGTAAATATCCACTGATTACTGTATAAATGTCATCGGCAGTGAAGGGGTTAACCTGGGGGGTGCTCTAGGGGTTAACTGTGTTCCCTGGGTGTGTTCTACCTGAGAGAGATCTAACTGATCCCGAGTACAGGAATCAGTAGATCTCTGACATGCCGCCTGTCAGAACGGGGAACCGCTGTGTTTACGAGCCCATCGTGAGTCGCCGGACATCGAGTCCCCGCGACCCGAGGACCGGCTCAGGGAGCGTGTGGCGCGCGTTCGCCCCCTAGCAGCCGTGCACGAAAGTGACGACTATAAGTGGCGATTCGTGGGACAGAGCCACGCTGTCGACACTTATAGTCGTACGGCGGTCGGAAACCGGTTAAATCTGCAGCTATCATTAAAAGGTATGTTCACCTGATTTTGCAGAAAAAAATGTACAGCTCTTATTTTTTTTACACCCACTGTCAGTGGATTGCTTTTGCATCATCGGGCTCTTGCACACTTGTAGTCTATTGAAAACTACAAGCCAGTCTGCTGCAGTGGCAGACAGGATTTGAAGTTTCATCATTCACAGATCGCTGTGAATGAATGACACCGCTGTGTGGGACAGAGTTCCGCACAGCCATGCTGATTTTAAATGTGACAGTGGCTGCTGGGGAGAGAAACCCCCAACCACTGTCACAGGGGATGGGGGATACATTGGGGCTGACAAGAAAAAAAAAAAAAAGATTTCTCCATCCACACAATCGAGATAGCCTGATGTAAATGGGCACAAGTCCAGATTATATCAGGTAGCCCATAGATCGAACACAGGTCCACTTTTATGACATCCGCCCCACTCTGCTCACTGACCCCCTGGTAAATGGAGCAAAGCATGCCTGTGTGAAAAGACCCTTTGGTAGATAGTGGATAGGTGACTGGTAGATTGCGGTCTGGGCTTGCTGACCTGCCATCCCAGAGCATCAAACTGAGTGCAGTGCAGAGGGACTACCTGCATAGTTGGAACTGTAGTAGGGAGCAAGAGCCACCTAAGCAGATACCTCCTCTGTAGTGCTGGCTCCTGTGCCATGTGGAGTGATACCAACTGCACTCCACCTCTTATCCCGGCTAGAGGTCTCCAGAGTGGTGCCAGCAGCAAAGGAAGGAAAGAAGAGATCTTCAGGTCAGTGTGAAGTAATACACCAGGCATAATAGTACAGGGCTGCTTTAATACTGATGTGCCGCGGTTTACCCACACCATGGGTGCAGTGCAGTGTACCAGCAGCTTTCCTGTGGGTTTACTGCATTTAGCCATAGACTTCTATTATATCTTGTGGGTTTGGTGCACTTTCTGAATGCAGGAGTTTTGGTACGCTTTAAAAAAGTGCACCACACCTGCAGGATATAGTAGAAGTCTATGGCAAAAAGCAGCTAACCCAGGAAAGTTGTAGATGCACTGCGCTGCACTGCTGGTGCAGGTAAACCACAGCACATCAGTGTGAAAGCAGCCTTATAGGAGGCTAAGAACAGTAAGGGTTCATTTACATTTGCAGTTTGGCAAGTAGTAAAACCCCATAGTTAAGACATGTTTTTGTCACCCCCGAGCCAACCGCACCCCTTTTAGCTGCAGTGGCCAGGGGTGTACATATGTTGCAGTCACAGCAGGAGTTATACGCCTTGCCATGGTTGGTGGGTGTAGCACCTGCCAAGCATGACCCATTCAAGTGAATGAGGATGCTCTGCAAGTGGCCTGCAACCTTGTGCAGTACAGGAAACAAGGGGTTAAAGCAGGCAGCGTTGTGTTGCTTTCTTGCCACCTGCTTTATCCCCTTGGACCCCGCAGAAGCATGCAGCTTGGAGTGGCCCTATTTACTTGAACTGGTTGCAATTGGCAGAGAGGAAGTAAACCCTCCTTTTTTCCCCCCTGCAAAGTAAAAACTTATTCTAGGCTTACCTATAGGTACAACTTACATAGGGAGGGTTTACAACCACTTTAATTCCTGCTGTGGCATGTGCAATCTTTGGCTGCTAAAGAGCTGAAGGGGGTAGAGATTGGGGGTAGTAAAACCGTAACTCAACCACAGGGATTTACCCCCCAACTTTACATGTGAACGAGCCCTAAGGGTGCAGCTGCCGAATGCAACCAAGGGCTTATTCACAAAGTGCAGCAGGCACTGCCGCTTCTCTGAAAAGCGATCCGAGTGTGTTTGACAGGATACAATGCCTCGGATGTTTGGGAGCATTTGTGTATTTTTTCCAGCTGCTCCTGAACTTTCCTCTATGTTATCTTATCAGTACATGTACACAGGGTCTTTGTAGTCGTTTCTAGGCAGTTGAGTTTAGAAGCATTTTTTGAAACCCAAAAAAGTGCGTTCAGACGGAAGTTCAGAGACATTTGAAACGCCAAATGCCTGTAACAGCTTGTAAACACTGCTAAACGAGTTAACTCACATTTAGCAGTGTTTTGTTTACAGGTGTTTTCATTTAAAAAAAAAAACAAAATCGCTTCTAGGCGTGAATGTGGCAAAACGCAGCTAAACTTTTAAGCGTCGCCTTCTAGCTATCAAAAAAACATTCGGGAGAGGTTAAAAAAGCGTCCCGTGTACATTAAGCCTAACCTACAGGTAAGCCTATATTAAGGCTTACCTGTAGGTACCGTGAATATCTCCTAAATTTGCACCATTTAGGAGATATCCACATGTGCCGACTTCATTGGCGCATGCGCACTTCGCTGGTGCAGTTTCTTCAGTACCTGTGCTGTGACCAGTGGCTCCCACATGCATGCGCTGGAGTGATGTCATCGCGGAAGAAGCTCTGGGAGACATGTCGCCGGTCACAGCAGTGTGTGGGGACCGCTGCAGCAGCTTCAATCTAAGGTAAGTATTTTATAATGAGCTAGTATGTAATGTAATGCTAGCTCATTATGCCTTTGTCTTGCAGGTTTTTTTCGTTTTGGGAGTTTACAACCACTTTAAAGCCAAGATTGGTGTGCAATGCACACGATTGCGACACAGTAGTGTGGCAATTAGAGGTTTAAATCAGGTGTGAGGATGTGACCCTGTACCCGATGGTCTTTGACTTTTCCCATGTTGTTCAGGTAGATCTCCACTTCTTTAACCGGTTCCCGACCGGCTCGCGTACATTTACTGCTGCAGAGTGGCAGCGCAACGCGAATTTCTGTTTATAAACGGCGATTCTTGCAGGCGCAGCTAGCGGGTGCTCTCCTGCCCACCGCACGCTCCCTGAGTGTGGCCGCGGATTGGGCGGACTCGATGTCTGCTGGCGATCCTCGATCGCCTAATACAGAAGAAAAGCGAAGAACTGCTGATGTAAACACGGCGGTTCCCCACTCTGACAGGGATCTATTGATCCCTGTCATCGGGATCAGTTAGATCTCTTATGCCCCTGCCAGTCCAGCCCCCACAGAGTTAGGGGAACACAGTTAACCCCTTGATCGCCCCCTACAGGTTAACCCCTTCCCTGCCAGTGACATTTACACAGTAATAGGTGGCTATTTTTAGATCTGATCGCTGTATAAATGTCAGTGGTCCCAAAAAAGTGTCAAAAATGTTCGATCTGTCCGCCGTTTGTAGTTTATAAACGCAGCAACTTTTGTGCAAACCAATCAATATATGCCTATTGCGATTTTTTTTTATCACAAATATGTAGAAGAATACATATCAGCCTAAACTGATGAATAAATTCGTTTTTTTACAATTTTTTTTGGATATGTATTATAGCAAAAAGTAAAAAATATATATATTTTTTTAAAAATTGTTGCTCTGTTTATAGCGCAAAAAAGAAAACCACAGAGGTGATCAAATACCACCAAAATAACGCTCCATTTGTGGGAAATAAGGACGTCAATTTTATTTGGGTGCAGCGTCGCACGACCGTGCAATTGTCAGTTAAAACGACGCAGTGCCGAATTGCAAACAGTGCTTTGGCATACCCCCCAACTTTTTGAGATGGGAATGAGGGACACCTATTAGCAAAAGTATGTAGGCAAAGGACACGCCCCCTGCCATGCCCCCTTAAAGGGAGAATTATACACACAAGTGCTTTTTTTTTAACCTCTACTATTCCTTTATATTGGCGTTTTCAATTTGCAAATGCAGCAATTTGGAAATTGGAGGAAAGGTTTAGCACTGGGAAACACTTTTTGAAAGATAAATAGTCCATTTTATATACAACTATATAGATCAGACTAAAATGAAAGAGGGACAGAGGGACTTTGTTCCAAATCAGGGACAGCCCCTCGAAATCAGGGACAGTTGGGAGCTATGGCTCTGGTCAGGAAGGGGCATAGGCGTGCGCACATAGGGTGGCAGGTGTGGCGGGGCACACCCTAATCACCCTGTACTGTGCAGATTCCCCCTGCTGCCTGGTTGCAGAGAAAAGGACTGGGGAATCTCTGTCCTTGGTCTCTTTCTCAAAAGTGAGACATCAGGGGTTTGTTTAGACCCCTGATAATTTCATCAAAGCCCCCCAGCAGGGCTCCTAAAATACATTGCAAAAAAATAATAAAATAGAATGTAAAAAACAAATAAAATAAAAATAAACTACTTACACCGTCCTCTGCCCTACTGAAATATATGCACACACTCTCATGTTTGTTTGCGCTTTGTGGTGCACACCCTAATGCAGGGATATGCAATTAGCGGACCTCCAGCTGTTGCAAAACTACAAGTCCCATCATATCTCTGCCTCTGGGTGTCATGCTTGTGGCTGTCAGAGTCTTGCTATGCCTCATGGGACTTGTAGTTCTGCAACATCTTGAGGTCCGCTAATTGCATATCCCTGCCCTAATGCAATAGGCTGCGCACACCTATGGGAAGGGGGTAAATCCTTCTGGGGCTGAAGTGGTTAAAGTTCTCTACACCTGCCTTACATTCTGACAATAAAAAACAATTGATCACAATACAATGTATAAAAGTCCAAGATCACAGTGTCTATGGTGGAATGTACACAGATCCACAGCTGTTCCAGAGTTGCACTTCTTATCAGCAGATCCTATGACAGTTGTCTCCTGGTCAGTGCTAGAGAACAGTTACTTCTGACACCACGTGACTTACTGTCACCCTTCTTTCACTCTCCTCTGACAGCGATTGGCTGCCGGACATTCCTTCCCTGGTGGCCCCGCCCCTCCATTCAAACGTGCTCTGAATACATCAGGCTGACAGCTCTTTCTCTCAGCAAGCAGACTGTGCCAGTAGCCAGGGCTGGGTGTACCGAGATACCCACAGGATGCCAGCCTAGCCTTGCCTGCTCAGATTTCCTCTCTAGATCTGATTGCCATCTGCATAGAGAACAGGCATCAGCAGCCTCTCCTCCCTGCTAGAAGCTGCCCTGCTACACTGGATTCTTCCAATCAGAGGGGAAGGGATTCATTGCACCAGCTGCCCCCTCCCTTATTCTCCAGTGTGGGGGCTGTGAGTCTCTGTCTCTCCCTCCTCCCCTGTACATCACCCCTTTATTTCTAGGAGCTCATCCTGCATCATCAGAGATCAGGCCACACAGCAACCCTCTGTACAACAGGGTCATCAGCAGCCAGCTTTAATGTTTCTGCCAATTCTCTCTCCTAAATGGATGGCTAGCTTCTTTATGGATGTGTCCCTTCGCTGGCATTCTTGCTATTTATTAATGTGCCAAGCTGGTCTGGAGCAGATTTGGTAAAAAAAAAAAAAAGCGCAGTGTCAGCGGGGGGGTTGCTGAATTCAATCGCAGAACAAAGTCATCAATTGTGCCCCGCCATGGAGCAAGATCCTAAAATACAAAGCATCCAGATCCCTTCCTCCTTGGGGTACATGGACCTTCTCATCAAAAGTGGGGGACGGTTCCTTGGGGCGCTGAGAGAATGTAAAGACTGTGGCCTGACATCTTCCTGGAATACATTACAAGCACATGCCAAATTCACCTGGATGGAGATGCTGTGCGTGGTCATGTGTGCGCTGGCATGGACAGGTCTCCGAAGAGCGACCACCAAATGGATCTTCCAGGTTAGTAACACCACCTTAAAGCAGGAATAAAGACAAAAGTGCAATGTATTGCAGCTTATTCATTCTTAGATGTGATGGCTGCATTAGTTTTCTTTTTAGGGCCCTTTTCCCCTTTATATGCACCTGGTGATCTGTCCAGTAAATTTGTTATTTTTCAACTTCCTTTAATCACTTCAGCCCTGGTAGGATTTCTCACATTAGGACCAGAGCGTTTTTTGCGATTCAGCACTGCGTTGCTTTAACAATTGTGTAGTCATGCGACGTTGTACCCAAACGAACTTGGCGTCCTTTTTTTCCCACAAATAGAGCTTTCTTTTGGTGGTATTTGATCCCCTCTGTGTCACTTCTGATCACCTCTATAAACAAAAAAATGCGTCAATTTTGAAAAAAGAACAATATTTTTTACTTTTCGCTATAATACATATCCAAAAATTAAAAAAAAAACAAAACAAAACAAAGGTATTCATCAGTTTTGGCCGATATATATTCTTCTAGATATTTTTGATTAAAAAAAATCACAATCAGCGTATATTGATTGGTTTGTGCAAAAGTTGCCACGTTTACAAACCATGAGAATTCATTTATGGCGTTTTTTACTTTTATTTTATTTTTTACTAGTAATGGCAGCAATCTGCAATTTTTAACGGGACTGCAACATTGCGGCGGACATGTCGGACATTTATAACACTTTTTTGGGACCGATGACATTTATACAGTGGTCAGATCTAAAAAAACCCCCCAAAAAACACTGATTACTGTATAAATGTAATTGGCAGGGAAGGGGTTAACCTGCAAAGGGCAATGAAGGGATTAAGTGTGTTCCCTAGGCATGTTCTAACTGTGTGGGGACTGGGCTGCCAGGAGCATAAGAGATCTAACTGATCCCGAGTTCAGGGATCAGTAGATCTCTGTCATGCCACCTGTCGAAACGGGGAACCACCATGTTTACATCAGCGGTTCCCCGTTCTCCCCGTGTAGTAAGCGATCGCAGGTCGCTGGCGGACATCGAGTCCACCTGACCCGCAGCCACAGTGAGGGAGCGCACGGCGGGCATGCCCAGATCGCCATTTATAGACGGCGGTTCGCATTATGCTGCCACTCTGCAGCAGTAGATGTACGCGAGCCGGTCTTTAACCAGTTTAAGGAGTTGTAAAGTCACCCGAGCCCGCGAACCCGGAAAAAACACAGAGGGAACGTGTTAGCTCCCCCAGCGGTGACTGGGTGTGCTGCGGGGGCCTTGTTCTAAGGCAAGTATTTCGTAATGTGCTAGTATGCGGTGCATACTAGCACATTATGCTATTGTCTTTCAGGGTTTTTTTTCAGCGGTTTACTACCACTTTGACAGGGACACAGACAGCAATAAAACTGACAGGTATTCTAATCCTTCTCCACTCCATCAAAACTAAAAAAAAAAATTTGCCTTTAGTTATACTTGAAGAATTGGTAATCTGCAATAAATGACAGTTTTGTTTTCGGGTTTTTAATACTGCTTTAAAAGTGTACACTGGGCCATGTTCCTGAAGCAGAGCGATTATGTAGGTGGAAGTTTGCACAAGGTTGTCCGTCACAATAGAAAAAGTTCCTTTTAATCTGCTTACTTTGATCTGGAGGAGACAGCTGGACAAATAAGACTCATCACATTCTCACTTTCATATTGAACTGAACCATGAGAAGAGGATTTCTGGTTGTCATATGTTCCTTTAGTAGGCCCATAACCAATGACAGCTGATCAGAATGAAAGTAGAACTAAAGGCAAAACTTTTTCTTTCATTTTTGATAGAGTAAGGCCTAGTATACACGGGTGGTTGGGAGCAGTAAAAAAAGTGTAGTTTAGCCATGTTTATACCACCCTTCCAACCATTGCCCTTAAAGGAGTTGTAAAGGCAGAAAGTTTTTCTTCATAAAGTGGAGTTCCACAAGTTTTTTAGTTTATTAAAAGTCAGCAGCTACAAAAAGTGTAGCTGCTGACTTTTAATAAACACAGACTCACCTGTCTCGCGGTCCAGCGAAGGCTGCGCCCGAAGCCTCGCTCGTCTCCCCCCTCCTCCCCGACGGCCCCGACATTCCTAGTGTGGGCACGGCCGGGCACGCACTGCACATGCGCAAGTCGTGCTGTGCATTCCTAGTGGCCAGGCAATCTTCAGGGACCTGTGACGTGTCCCAGAAGATTGCCAGGAGGGAGGGGCGGCCTAGGAGGAGAGGAGTCGCCGCCTAGGCGGCCAGGTGACGGATAGAGGAAGTGGGACAGGAAGTACCTGTCAAAACAAAGTACACACTCCCCCCCCCCCCCAAAAAAAAATGACATGCCAAATGGGGCATGTAAGGGGGCGAGGAGTGCTTAAAGCGGAAGTTCCACTTTTTATGCATTAAGATAAAAAAACGTTATGTGTGTAGCAGCCCCCCCCAGAACCCCCCTAACACTTACCTGAGCCCCTTCTCTCTCCAGCAATGTCCACGAGTGTCTTAGCTGTCCCAGATACTCCTCCTGATTGGCTGAGACACAGCAGCGGCACGATTGGCTCCCACGGCTGTCAATCAAAATCAGTCAGCCAATCAGGGCAGAGGGGGTGGGGCCAGAGCTCCGTGTATCAATTCAGACACAGAGCTCTGACTCGGCTCGGGTGCCCCCTGTAGCAAGCTGCTGTCTGAGGGGGCACTCACCAGAGGGAGGGGCCAGGAGCACAGAAGAGGGACCCGAGAAGAGGAGGATATGGGCTGCTCTGTGCAAATCCAACTGCAAGGAGTAGGTAAGTATGACATGTGTGTTATTAATAAAAAAAAAAAAAAGACAACAAGCCTTTATAAATCACTGCAAAGGCAGCAGAGAGGGTGCACATATCACAGTAGGACCCACAACTGCTCCCATTTAGGCCTCATACACACGGACGTTTCTAAAAAAATAAACAAAACGTCGGGCCCTGCGCCAAGGAAAAAAAGTCGGCGTTTTTCAGCGTTATGCATCGGCGTTTTCGAGCGTTAGTGAGCGTCGGCGTCAATAGGCGTTTTTTTTTAAAAATCATCCCTCTGCTATTTTTCAACCTAAAAACGTTGGCGTCAAAAAACGCCGGAAAACGCCGGTATAATATTAGGTGGCGTTTGATGGCGTTTGTTGGCATATTGTGGCGTCGGAGTAAAAAAATGCCAAAACGTTACAGCCTCAGAACGCGATGGCTGTGGGTTCTAGTTTCAGCTCACTAACGCCGACGCCATCTACAGCTCAAAAACGCCGACGTTTTTATGGGGCCATTGACTAACATGGAGAGCTGCAAAAAACGCCAGAAAACGCCGGCGTCAAAAAACGTCCGCGTGTATGAGGCCTTAAAGTGATTATAAACCTTCATTTAAAAAAACAAAACAAAATAGCAAACATGTCACACTTATCTGCATTGTGCAATGGTTTTGCACAGAGCAGCCCCGATCCTCCTTTTCTGGGGTACCCCATCGGCACTCCAGGCCCCTCCTCTTTGGTGAGTGCTCCCAGCAAAAGCCACTTTAGCGGGGGTCACCCCTGGGTGCCCGCTCCCGAGCTGTCCAGTCTGCGTCTATTAACACAGACTGGGTGACTTGGCCCCGTCCCCCGCTCCCTCATCACGGCATTTGAGTGACAGCAGTGGGAGCCAATAGCTGCCGCTGCTATCAATCTGCCTAATGAGGAGGTAGACAGCGGTGGGAGCTGCTGCTCTCATGCGCGTTGCTGGATCAGATCAGGCTCAGGTAAGGGGGGGCATTGGGGAGATTTCCCTTCACTTCCCATAATCAAAACCGGAAGGGAGAGGAAATCCCTCCAAAGTGAGGGAATCCCTGGTGTCCCCATTGGAAGGTTTCCCCTCTATTAATGTTCTGGGGACAACTCTTCTCTCTTAATGACATGACAAATAGGTGTTCTAACCCCTCTCCACTCTATCCAAAACTAAAAAAAAAGTTTTGCCTTTAGGTTTACTTGAAGGACACATTAATAAAGGCTAAAATTAGACTGATTACTTTCAATTACTGCCTGCTATTTTTTTTTCCAACTATTATTAAAGAATAATGGTGGGCATAAACATTGCGATCTGATTGAATGATTCTTCACAGAGTCGGCCAATATGATCGGATTTATAAATTATTGAAAAGACACATACTGTGTCATTGATCAGTTTCAAGCCAGCTGATTGATTTAATTACTCTCATCAGTCTGGATGGTAATCCAATCATAGAAAAGTAGATCGTTAAGTGTACGGTGCACTGAATGACCTTTTTGATCTTCCGAACCTATTTCCGATCAGACATTAGATCTATTGATAATACAATCTTATATAAAATCGTTTTGTGCATGGCTACCATAAACTTCTTATAACAGGTATAAAAATTCAGCTTTCAAATGATTACTGGTATATTGTATCAACAAATTTTAAGCCACATACCTAATATCTAGCTACAAAGACATACAAATCACTGTCACTGATGAAATCGTCGATCTTATATCTTATGTATAGCAATTCATTATTAAATATAGAGGAATTTGGGTACATTTTTAACCATTGCCTACCAGGGCAGTTATAAAATTTTTCACAGAATTAAAATGAACATTTTTTTGCTAGAAAATGACATACCTCACATGTGTGGTGCAAGCACTGTTTACATATGCATGCTGCATTTGCATTTGCATGGTGGGGCGGAGGTGCTTTTAATTTGTTTTATTATTTTTATTTATTTTATTTAGTGTTTTACCATTTAAATTTATTTAAATATTTATCGCAAGGGGTGGACGAGTCTGAGGCAGTGACAGGTACTCTTTATGGAGACATCAGGAGTATGTTACACCTCTGATGTCTCCTCTGCCCTTAAAAGCACCTGATCAAACACAGATCTGCTTGATCAGATGCTTCCCTAGCTGTAATCACTGCACCCGGATGTGATGAAATCATTGTTACTTCCAGCTTCATTCATCACAGAGGAGATAGGGGAACGGATGTTCCTCCATCTCCTCTGTGGGCAGCTGATCCAACCGTTTTCGGTGGTCCCAGGCCCCCAAGTGGAACAGCAGAGCCTGGGAACAGTGGCAGGCAGCAGTGGGAGGGGTGAGGGCTCCATAGCTCTGTAAAAATGATCGGCGGCTGTAAAAATCACTTTTACAGGAAAGCTTATTGCCGGCTGGAGCCATCATCCTGGTATAACCGCTTGTTGTCCAGGATGGCTATATACGTATGCTGGTCAGTAAGTGGTTAAAGTAGTTCTGAATGATCCACTTTTTTTAATATAAATGCATTCTATAAAAACAGGCAAACATTTTTGTTAAATGTATGCAGAAACACTTGCCTTCCTTCTCACTGCCTTGGCAGGTCCCATATTGCCCCTTCCCCTAAATTGCAGGTAGGGCAGCACGCACCCTGTGCCTTCCACAGCAGTCTCTGGCAGCTGTGAATAAAGGGACTGTTTGCAGGGATGCTAGAGAATCCTCTAATTGTAAGATGGGAGCTCATACACAAGCGTGGCTCCATGGCCCACTTAGGGGACAGAGCCACCCTAAATGGGACCCAGGGAAGGGAAAAACCCATCTGGAGAGAACAAATTAAAAGCAAACTTAAGCCTCGTACACGCGGTGCGACGGTCGTATGACCGAACGGCCCAAATCGTATGTCGGCTGTTGTGTCTCGCATACTGACATGCACTAAGCGATCGTACGACCAAGCCTAATGTGGTGACGTGCTTCGAGCATATAAAGAGGAAGTTCAGGTGCATGTGATTTGTGAATTAGGAACGCAGGTTTACACGAACGGACACTTCCGTGTGTTCCTGACTTCGGAGCATGCCTGTTTTGCACATACAGCTTTGTTGGCCCAACTTCTCTGTACAAACGATACAACAGTTGTACAACCGCTTGTTGTACAACCAAAATGTTTTTAGTCTGCTCATACAACTTCTGTTGTACGACCATCGCATGTCGGCTGTTCTAATTGCGCGTACTAATGGTCGAATGATGGTAGGAGAAGCAGTCGTACGACCGTTATCATACGACCGTCGCACTGTGTGTACGGGGCTTAATGCTGGCCATACACTATATGAAAAATCGGCCAAACCCATTTTCGAAAAACGAACAATCGGCCATGAGAGCAAACGATATCTCCATCATGTAATGACCGATAAATCGTTCACTGGACATAAAAGAATCCATTTTTTGTACCTAATATATATTATATATATACCTAATGCAAAGTTTGGACGGGAAACACATTAACCTTTCAATTTATCGTTCGCTCGGCAGAAAATTTCGAAACTTGTCCTTCGTATTTTTGGCTCAAAAAACTCACAACCCATTAATGTTTCATACCCATTAGCTGGCCGAAAAATGAACGAACCGTCCAAATGACCGATTTTCTGACCATTTTTCTTATAGTGTATGGCCAGCATAACTCATCATACAAAAGTAGTAAGTGCTGAAGCAGCAATGTTTTTTTTTTTTTTTTGTTTTTTTTAATTGGGTTTAATAATAGTTTAAATGCACTGGGTAAAATGGTCACTCCTATTAGTTTCATAGTCAGGTTGAAAAGAGATGCAACTCCACCAAGTTCAACCACAAAAATATAAAAAAAACCATATATTAGCTATTCTCCACTAGGGTTCCTCCAGAGGTTGCTAGGGGTTCCTTGAGTTGCGGCTAATTAACCTCCCATCTGATGGACCAACGCTTCTTGGCTGTCTGTAAGGAAGGTTGTCATCCTCACCACCATTGAAGGGACATTCATCCCACTGACCACCAACGTAAGGTGCATTTTCCACTACCCCCAATGGATTGGTTATTGCAGGGGTTCCCTGAGAACTGATGATTATTTTAAGGCTCTGGGATGAAAAAGGTTGAGAAAGGCTGAGCTATATACAATAGATTGGTATTTGGTTACAGACTTTTTACTTCCCAATAACAAAGTTACTTCCTTTCCCACCACTTTATGTAGTGTTCAGTTTACTTACAGCAACAATTATGACACATTATTTTTCTGCATTTGACATTGGAACGCAGGTCAGCAAAATCCCATTGACTTTAACTGAGCAGCGGACATGGCAGTTCAAAGGCTGCATCTGATCGTCCTTGCTGTTCCCTGCAAAGCAGGTGAAACGCAGCCTTTTCTTATCAAAGGTTGCAATTACCCTTAGTGATTTTGACTCATGTGTGCACATCAGTACTGGGACAGGTTTGTGTAGCGGCCAGGGCAAGGATGTGGAACTGCACCCCCTCCTCCACCATTAATGCATGCCGTAGAATGGGTTTTACTGCCCTGTGTCCATTCCCTGTGCCCAGGGCAGCTCCCCCTCCTGCCCTACCCTAATCCTAGCCCTGGTGCACACTGGTGCTTGGCTGCGTTTGATTTTGGGCACATTACGCCTTCCCACCCAGCTCTGACATCCGTTTAACTAAGCCTTTACACTGGGGGGGCCTAGGAAGGACTGCTCAATAATGGGACCACTTTGATTGTCTGTCACAGTGGTCACATGATCAGGAGTCTTTCCCGCCAGCAACTGATCGTTTACTAGAGATCAGCTCGGTCACTGTGGTAGCTGGTGCTCAAATCTCCCAGGGGGGCATGATCCCCACCCAGACACCCCCCCCCCACCCCCAGCCAGCCATCCATCCATCCAACCACCACTCTAACCCCGCCCTCCCGTTGCTCTATCAATGACCACTACCCACCCCTTGAGCGCCGCTTCGCTCGCTCGCCCGTCGTCCACCAGCCCCGCACCTACCTTCATCCCTGTGTCTCTTCTCCCCGAGTCCCAGCAGTCTCCTCCCGGCTAATCCGGAGTCCTGGAATCTAGCCAGTGAGGTCTTAGGACTTGCGGCCAATCGGGTCTCAGGACCCACTGATTGGCCAGGAGGAAAAACAGGAGGGCATTAGCGAATATTAATGTCACACAACTGGGTGGGCTCAGGGTGCAGTGCTCTGTGCCCCAAACCCTCCCTTTTTTAAACCAATTAGAGCAAAAACCCATTGAAATCTATGCGCCCCACATGTAGATTGGGGGCCGGGCGTATGGACGGGTGGGGGCGGCGCCCGTGCACCCTGCATGAGTGGCCGCCACTGGTTGTGAGCATGCTCTCAGCACAGAAACCTCATCTGTCTATAGACTCATATGTTTGAAGATCGGGTGTTAAAGCCTGCCCCCTTTGCCACCATGCATATAGGTTACATGGGCAGCAAGAGGTTAACCTTCATTGTGAATATAGTCACAGCAGATGCTGTTCATTTAACTTGTATTTAAAGCTGAACTCTGCGAAAACAATATATTGATGGATGCTTGATAATGATAAAAAAAAACTTACCTTCACGAATCCTGTGCCACTTTCAGTGCTGAAACTTTTGCTCACTACGCTAGTTCATTTCTCATAGTGGGTGGCACACTGTCCACTGCCATTCATAAAATGTTTTGTTTTCTTTTCTCAGAATACAAGATGTTCTGTGAATGGACAAAGGGAGGAGTGGATGAATGTCACGAACCACTTCAGCCCTGGAAGGATTTCACACTTTAGGACCGGAGCCCTTTTTGCGATTCGGCACTGCGTCGCTTTAACTGACAATTGCGCGGTTGTGCAACGTTGTACCCAAACGAAATTTACGTCCTTTTTTTCCAACAAATAGAGCTTTCTTTTAGTGGTATTTGATCACCACTGCGTCATTTCTGATCGCCGCTATAAACAAAAGAAGAGCGACAATTTTGCAAAAAATCCCAAATTTCTTACTTTTTGCTAAAATACAAATCCAAAAAAAAATATAAAAAAACATTTTTTTTCATCGGTTTTGGCCGATTTATATTCTTCCTCATATTTGTGATAAAAAAAAAATTGCAATCGGCGTTTATTGATTGGTTTGCGCAAAAGTGGTCGCGTTTACGGATGATGAGAGTTCATTTTTGGGGTTTTTATTTTTTTTTTATTTTTTACTAGTAATGGCGGCGATCTGCAATTTTTAGCGGTACTGCGATATTGCAGCGGACATGTTGGACATTTTTGACACTTTTTTGGGACCAATGACATTTATACAGCGATCAGAATTTTAAATGTCCACTGATTACTGTGTAAATGTCATTGGCAGGGAAGGGGTTAACCTGCAGGGGGAGATCTAGGGGTTAACTATGTTCCCTGGGTGTGTTCTAACTGTGGGGGGGGGTTGGGCTACCATGGGCATGAGAGATCTAACTGATCCCAGGGACAGGGATCAGTAGATCTCCTTTGCCCCCACTAACAGAGTGGGGAACCGCCGTGTTTACATCTGCGGTTCCCCGTTCTTTGCCTGTGGCCGCTCATCGCGGCTCGCCGGCGGACATCAGGTCCGCCCGAGCCGCGGGCACACTCGGCCCTAGCGGTTACTCGCAGATCGCCGCTTTTTTACAGCGATTCGCGCCCAGCATCTACACTGCCGCCGTAAATAGACGGGGCAGGCAGTGTGGAACTGGTTAAGTTCACTTGGTGCCTTATCTGCATTAAATCAGCCTCAGAACCTGTGTAATTCATATGTGTTCGGGTTTTAAGGGATGAGGTGGCAACCCTAGTACAACCACTTCTGGTTGCCTTTGCAGTTTCAGGGGGTGGCTAGGGAGTGGTAAATACATGACTCAACTGCCTGTTTTTACTGCCTCCTTGTGTAAATGAGCTGTAGGGGTCTATTCACCAGGTGTGGTAAGACTCATTGGGGTTGATTTACTAAAGGCAAAAAGGCTGTGCACTTTGCAAAGTGCATTTGCTTCAGAGCTTTGTAAATGAGGTAAAGCTTTGCAAAAAATACCCATTCATGTGCAAGGAAAATAAAAAGAAAGCATTTTTGCTTGCACATGATTGGATGATGGAAGTCAGCAGAACTTTTGCGTATTTACTGGTCTTGCAGAGGGCAACTGCACTTTGCAAAGTGCACAGTCTATTTGCCTTTAGTAAATCAACCCCATTGGGTTGCTATTCCAGTGCAATCCCACTGCAAGACAAGGCAAATGCCTTCTCTCCTACTTGGCCAGTTCACACCACCGTGTTGCAGGCTGTATTTTGCTGCAGCCATGGGCGTCCGCAGGTAGGGGCAAGGGGGGGCAATTGCCCCCCCCTGGAATCAGGGATCAGATCAGGGGTTCCCCACTAGGCCCTTATCCTCTTGAGCCATGTATGCAGTTTCTGACAGTCTCTTGGGCCATGTATTCAGTCTCTGACCGTTTCCTGTACCATGTCTGCAGTCTCTGACCGTATCCTGTACCATGTCTGCAGTCCCTGACCGTCTCCTGTACCATGTCTGCAGTCTCTGACCGTATCCTGTACCATGTCTGCAGTCTCTGACCGTATCCTGTACCATGTCTGCAGTCCCTGACTGTCTCCTGTACCATGTCTGCAGTCTCTGACCGTCTCCGGTATCATGTCTGCAGTCTCTGACCATCTCCTGTATCACGTCTGCAGTCTCTGACCATCTCCTGGATCATGTCTGCAGTCTCTGACCATCTCCTGGATCATGTCTGCAGTCTCTAACCGTCTCCTGTACCATGTCTGCAGTCTCTGACCGTCTCCGGTATCATGTCTGCAGTCTCTGACCATCTCCTGTATCACGTCTGCAGTCTCTGACCATCTCCTGGATCATGTCTGCAGTCTCTGACCATCTCCTGGATCATGTCTGCAGTCTCTGTACTAGGTCCTCTAC
>BLSH010428314.1:963721-981701 GCA_018402905.1 Glandirana rugosa | reverse complement strand
AGTTCTGCGGACGCCCATGGTTGCAGCATAAAGAAACGCAAACCCACCACCACGTGGTGGCTGATAGAACTTGATGAAATTGTGTGACATGTCAATAAAGTTTGTAAAAAGAAAACAGTGAACAGTGCGAACTGCTGCTAATTGACACTGCAGCCATCCCACTGCATATCAGCCACTGCATTGTACTGCAGCAGCTGCTGTGAATAGACCCTTAAGCTACCAAACGCAGCAGCAGCCAGACATGGGACAGAAATCATTAGCGGTATTTTATTTTTTACAAAGCAACTGTCCAAATATTGTTTTCTCTCCTGTTTTGGCTTTAAACGCCCTTGAACAGAAGATGTCGTGTTGCAGTGCATTTACTTTAAGCTGAATTTGACTTCACTGTAAACTGATCTAGGATAAACGTGCTATAGCACAAAGGCAATATAAACATGATCCGAATGCAGTTGAGCTAAGAAACTAGGGATGTGAGTATAGCTGGAGGTCTGCAGCTGCAGAAGCACTGTCATCCTTCTGTGTCTCCATAGCAACCTGGTTTACTCGGTGGTACCAACCCGATTTGTAGAAAGGTTAGACATTAACGTGGTTTTTTTTTCATGGATTCTTATTTTCCAATAAAAGGCACACTTATAAAAAAAAAAAGAGCATTTATGAGGATTCATCATTAAATAGCAGCATATAAAAAAATGTAAAAATAAAACCTTTACAATGGAAGGTTGGGAGGACAGGTTACTGTATTCAGAAATCTACTATACTCAGGATTTCTTGGGGAAAGGGAGGATCCCAGTAGTGCCAAGCAGTTCATTTTTAGTTTAGTGCTGAAATTGGCAGCACAGCGGCTTAGTAATGTTGGAGTCCTTGGTTCCATTTCCACCAGGGGCACTACCTGCATGGAGTATGTATGCTCTCCCTGCGTGCACGTTTTCGTATCGCAGACCCCTTTCACTTGAATGGATCACTTCCAGTCCTGCCCTCTGAACACAACAAAGGGTTCCATTTTTGGCATAGACCCAACATGTGTACAGCTGTGAGCAGCTGCATGCCCTTGTTTAGGTGGGCAGTAAAACTGCAGCTCAACTGCCTGCTTTTACTGTCCCCTGGCTTCCTATCTGGTTAGGCCCTAAATCCCCATTTTCATTTACCATAAGCCATGGTCATGTAATACCCAGATAGCAAGCAATTGTGCTGCAAGTTTGAAAATAACTTGCTAAGCTATTGCTAGACTTGCCAGGCTTCACAAGTTTGTTGCACAATTGCAGCAAGTCTGCATTGCATGACTCCAGATCAACTTTCTTTGCAAACAAAGAGGGGGAAAGATCCCCTTAGAATCGCCGTTCAGTGCGGAACACATCTCCGTGTTAGATGCGTTCCCATTGAACTTAATAGGCTGGAAATTTGCACCGCGTTGCACAGAAAACGCACACGTTTCTGTGCAATGCGAAGTGCGAATGCACAGCACCTATGTGAACCTGACACATTGAAAACAATGTGTTTTCAAGTGTCATGCGAATTGGATGCGGTGTAAGCTGCATCCAATTTGCATAGGTGTGAACCCAACCTAAAGGTTGCCTGTAGTGCCGTCAGGGGATGATACACATAGGGGTTCACACCTAATACCGATGCGGCTCCCAGCAGGAGTCCGGTGCGTCCTGGGTCACAGTTTCAGGACCAATTTCAGCCCAGATTTTGGGCTGAATTTGGACCTGAAATGGACCAAAAGACACACAGGACTCCTTTGCAAATTCGCACTGGAGTCGCTCCGGAGATATGTGAACCGGCTCCATTGAGAGACGGTCCCATCAGTACGCTAGACAAAATCACGGACAGCCGAATTTGGGAAAAGTTGGACGTGCGGTCGTACAACAATCGCATTGTGTGTACAAGGCTTAAGGCTGGCCATTCATTATTCAATCCTCCTATTCAATTTCCTTCAGATTTACCTTCAACTATGCAGTACAAGGGCCTTTCTGATTGCATACAAGTTGAAAGTGTTTAGGCTTGACCTCATATTACAGTATATGGTTTTGGTAAATCTAAAAGGAAAAGTGTATAATGTATGTCCACTTGGCCAGCTTAACTACACATCAAAGAATATACCTCATTCTGTTAGTCTCATTCTGGTGTGCAGAAAGCCAATATAAACATGGAATTCATGTACTTTTATTAGCAGTGTTTGAATTATGTGCAATTAAATTTCTAATAAAATGCACGCATTTAATAGTGCATTGCATATCTTCAGCTCACCTTACAAATTCAGCTCTAGCAATGGCAGACATGAATTGCAGTAGGCCCTTGTGTGAAGAAACATTTTAATGCCTCAATGTTTTTGATGTCAAAAGGAAGCTGCATTTGCCCATCAACACTGGTCCTTTCAGTATGTTGTGTCTGCAAATGCGACAGTCCCTTTTGCTTCAGTTCTCTGCCACATACATTTCTTGCCTTGACCCATTTGCTTTAGCTGACCCCACTAAAACTTTAGCATTACTTCCTGTGACACTGTTAACATGCCATATCCTTTAAACATTTATTCCTGTTTGAACCTGTCTCATCTACAGAGATGTCAACCTGGGAGAACAGTTTAGAGAGTAATAAGGAAGGGACACGCATTACAGAAAACTAGGTGTGGCTAGATTGTTGGAGGGCCATGGCTTAAAGAGGAAGTAAACCCCGATAGGGTTTACTTCCTCTGTATTCCCCTGCAAAGTAGATGCATAATGGGCTACTATGCATCACATAGTAGCCCATTATGTGTCCCTTACCTGCAAACGAAGCCTGCGATGTCCAGTGCTGTCCCCTGTGCAAGCAGCGTCCATCTTCTACCCCTCTTCTTTCCGGAGCTGCGACTCCGGCTCTGTGACTGGTCAGAGTCGCGTGAGCCGCCAGTCACGGCACGATCACAGTGAAGAAACGGCACAGAGGCAGTTTCTTCACTGCGCATTTACCGAAATGACATTGGCACATCTTCCTCCTAAACCGTGCAAGTTTAGGAGATATGCAGGGCACCTACAGGTAAGCCTTATTATACGCTTACCTGTAGGTGAAAGTGGTTGTCACTAGTTGACAACCACTTTAAAAAGGATTGCAAATGTATGCAATAAAAAGGAAGCATCTTTACATACAGAACAAGAATGGGTAAAAGAAAGAAAAAAAAGAAGCATATAGGACAAGAGAAGTGGCACTGTACTGCATTCATACATCGGAGCGGATTGGATGTCAGTGGACATGTCACCGCTGACATCCGTTGCTCCATAGAGGACAATGGAGCGTCCGTTCAGGTCTGCCTGAAAAACTGTCAGGCGGACCTGAACGGTCCGTGTGTGTGAAAGGACCCTAATACACTCTGAGAATAACACAGAAGAGATATACTGTATATACTATTAGAGATTGAATCGGGTAAATATCATCAGACTCAGAGATCACATTTTTTTATTCAAAGAAAAAAAAATAAAATAAAGACCATTTTGCTGATTTTCAAACAGAACTGGAATATATTATATGCTGGCCATACAAAAACAATGTCTTCCTTCAAAAAAAAAAAAACTAATTTCTAATCGTTTGTGGGGTCGAATTGACGTTCATTTTTTACCACAATGATGGGAAAATTTGAGGACGCAGAATAGAAAACTCTTTGGTCAAAGGAATTTTCAGACAGTGTATGTGGTTTTCATTCAGAAATTACATTAAAGGGTAACTCCACTTTCGTGGGGGAAAAAATAGCATATAAAGAAAAAATAATATTGCGTGTATAATTGCGGTACAAGTTATATTGTAATTGAATGTTATTAAAAATTATCTTTCCTTTTCAATCTGCAGCCGCTGTAATTTTCTGAGAATGCAATGCAATATGGCTACCTGGAGTTGTTCTGTACACAGAGTGTGTACTGACCACTCCCCAGAAACATCATTTCCTGCTTGTTTGATTGGCTCACCAATTTTCCCAGAAGTCTGATACAAGATACAAGTCAGATTTCAAGCATCCCCTGCAACAAAAATGTCATTTTTGGAGAGATACTTTTAATAGGAACACGTCTAAAGGGATGCAGGCCCAGTAGATTTCCTCATTAGTGCTCAGCAGCTGCACACCTGACAGTTAATTATGAAACCGCTCCCAATAGATCCACTCAGTACAGAGGCACAGAGGAATAAGCATGGATTTCTTCAGAATAACAAAAGGTAAGAATCTGCAAAATGGTTGTTATAATCCTTGCAATGTACATAGATCACCCAGAGGGGAATGTTTTTTTCTCAACAAAAGTGGAGTTACGCTTTAATTTAAAACTGAATGTCAAAAGCAAGTAGAATTTTCAAGCGACATTCTTTCATTTGCAAATGTAGAAAGATTTTTCGTATGAATATTTCTGGCCAATTTGTTGTTGGGCAGATTAAAAAATGCAAAGTGCTGCAAAAACGCACTACATGCTTTTCTGCAGCTTCTCCATTGAAGTATAGTGAACCAAAAAAAGCACCGTTTTGTGTTGAAAAAAGTCCTTGACCCTTTCCATATACACAGCAGCTGAAAAAAACATAGATGTGAGCGTGTCCCATAGGGAACCATGTTACATGGACTGTAGTGTGTTTCTGCAAAAAATGCAAAGGTGTGAACCAGGCCTAAGACGTTTAGTAGCAGCAGCATGCTTTTTTTTAATCTCCTGTCATAATGGGGTTAAAAAAACAAAAATGAGCCCTTTATAGTACAAAAAGAGCAGATAATCACTACTATAAGGGGTTCGTTTCTACTGTGAAACAGTGAAAGTAATAATATACTGTATATTACTTCTATCCTATATATAATACATACACCCAGAAGTAGGATATATGGGCATTTTAACTAGGAGTCAGACATGAAGCTATAGGAAGGGTGGAAGGGAGATAGACATCTTTTATATTAAAATAGTACTAAAAGCTGAGACTTTCATGGATATTATCATTTTAAACATAATGCACAATACTGGTAAAAGTTTACTTTAACCACTTGCTGACCGCGTATGGTATATATATGGTGGCAAAGTGGCACCGCTGCGCAGATTGCTGTCTATAAACGGTGATCGGCGCATGCGCAATAGAGGGCGGGCGCGCGCCGCCGCCAGCGCACTCTCGTGCCCGCCGCACACTCCTTGAGGGGGCTGCGGGTTGGGCAGACTCGATGTCCGCCCGCGACCCGCAATAGCCTGTGACAGAAGAACGGGTAGCTGCCAATGTAAGCACAGCGGTTCCCGTTCTGACAGGGGACATGACAGAGATCTACTGATCCCTGTACTCGGGATCAGTTAGATCTCTCATGCCCCTGCCAGCCCAGCCCCCATACAGTTAGATCACAGTGAGGGATCAGGTAACCCCTAGATCGCCCCCTAAAGATGAACCCTTTCAGTGCTAATGACATTTATACTGTGATCAGTGTTTTTTTTTTTTGCGGGCAAAACTTCCTGCCGAGGAGAAAATAGCGTAGTGAGTCCAGGGCCCACTTAATGGCCAGGCACTCCTGCTCCATCACAGCGTAATTTCTCTCAGCGGCTGTCAATTTCCTACTTAGAAATACCATGGGGTGTTCCTCCCCATTGACCTCTTGGGACAGAACAGCTCCCAAGCCTTCACTGGAGGCATCTGTTTGAACCACAAATTCCCTTGAAAAGTCGGGAGCGACCAGTACTGGATACTGATACAAGGCTGTTTTTAAGCTCCTGGAAAGACTTCTCATCCCATTTTATCACGACTGACTTTTTTACCTTTGTCAGGTCTGTGGGAGGTGCAGCAATAGTGGCGAAGTTGGGTACAAACCTGCAGTAGTACTCCACGATGCCCAAGGCGGCTTGCGCCTGTTTCTTTGTGACTGGGCGGGGCCAGGCCTGAATCGCCTCTACCTTGTTCACCTGTGGTTTCACTAACCCTCTACCCACAATGTACCCTAAGTACTTGGTCTCTTCCATAGCAATGGCACACTTTTCTGGGTTCACAGTGAATCCTCCCTTCTTTAGAAAGTCTAGGACTGCCTACACTCTGGGAAGATGGGATTCCCAGTATGTACTAAAGATGACAATGTCACCTAAATACACTGAAGTGCATTTCTGGTGTGGGCGTAAGGTTTTATCCATAGCTCTCTGGAAAGTAGCTAGAGCGGAATGCAAACCAAATGGCCATCTGGGGTAGAAAAGGCAGTCTTCTCTCGGGCTTCCTTAGTTAAAGGTATTTGCCAGTAGCCTTTAGGCTGGATTCACACATATGCATTTTTAGTGTTTTTGCATATTGCAGATTTGCACTGCAGAACGTATTCCATAGGAAACCATGTTACATGGACTGCAGTGCAAATCTGCAAAAATGCACAAAAAATGCTTAGGTGTGAATCCAGCCTTAGTGAAGTCTAAGGTAATAATGTACCAGACTGGTCCTAACCTCTCTATCAGTTTGTCTACTCTGGGCATTGGATATTCGATACCTCCATTGAGTTTTCTGAAATCATTACAAAATCACAGAGTCCCGTTGGGCTTCGGTGCCAACACAATCGGGCTCGACCACTCGCTCTGCGATTCCTCAATGCTATCAAGTTCGAGCATTGTCCAGACTTCCTCCGACACTGCCTTCCTATATGCCTCAGGGATACGATGGGGTTTCACTTGAACCTTCACATTAGGCATTAGGTTCTGTGACAATGTCATGTTCAATAATCCTGGTAAGGCCTTGCAGTCCTGAGAACTTCTTTATTCCTATGTAAAAACTCCTTTACCTGCTGTGTTTGTGGCTTGGATAGGAAGGTAGAAACTGAGATTGAGTTCTCCCCTATCGGAGGCTTAGAACTGTGGTTCCTGCTCCCAGTCCTTCCAATGCTTCAGGAGATTTACATGGTATATCTGATAGGGTTCCCTCTTTCCAGGTTGGTGTATCTTATAGTTAACCTCCCCACCCTTTTCTACCACCTCAAATGGCCCCTGCCACCTGGCCAGGAACTTACTTTTTACCGTAGGTATAAGCACGGACACCCAGTCTCCAACCTGGAACTGTCTGAGTTTGGCAGACCGGTTGTACACCCTTCTTTGTGCCTCCTGCGCTTTTTGCATCTGCTCTTTGACCAGAGGCATCACCTCAGCAATCCTCTCTCATCTGAGTTATATGTTCTATTCTACAACTGTCTTATGAGGAGAGGCCTCACTTTCCCAAGTTTCCATCACAAAGTCAAGCAGTCCTCGTGGTCTTCGCCCGTATACCAATTCGAACAGGGAAAAACCTGTGGAAGCCTGAGGCACTTCCCTTATAGCAAGTATCAGTGCTGGAAGTAGGCAGTCCCAGTCTTTACCATCCTGTTGCACAACCCTTTAAGCATTGACTTGAGAGTTTTATTGAAACGCTCCACCAGTCCATCTGTCTGTGAATGATAGACAGATGTGCACAGCTGTTTGATTTGGAACAATTGCACAGATCGGCCATCACCCAAGACATGAAGGGTTCAAGATCTCCTTTGGGAATCCTGTCCTAGAGAACATATTAAACAATTCCCTGGTGATTGCTTTTGACGTAGCCTTTCTTAGGGGAATTGTCTCTGGATACCTGGTGGCATAATCAAGTACCACGAGGATGTGTTGGTGACCCAAGCTGATTTCACCAAAGGGCCTAACCAATCCATCACAATGCGCTTGAATTGTACCTCGATAATGGGTAATGGCACCAACGGGTTCCTCAAGTAGGGCATCGGTGCAGTCAGCTGGCAAGTGGGACATGAACTGCAATAACGTCTCACCTCTGCTGCCACTCCTGGCCAGTAAAACCAGTAAGTTATTCAGGCCTCAGTCTTGTCAGCCCCTAGGTGACCCCCCAATGCATCATTGTGAGCTAGGTCAAGCACCGTGCGTCTGAAGTACTGGGGAACCAATAACTGGTCGACCACTTCTCCCCTAACCTTGGTCATCCGATATAGCAGCTCACCAATGACCACAAAGCGGGGAAACCTTTTTTCGGCCTCAGACACTTGTGAAACTCCATTAACTATAGTAACCTGTTGCCAGGCATTTTTCAGTGAGGGATTCCTCTTTTGGGCGGCAGAGAATGCACCCCGTGACACCTCGAGATCAGGGTGGGCAAGAGGAGAGGTGCTTTCTCCCTCATCGGTCATAACCTGCAGAGGGTTTCCTCTATGTTCTCCCCAGCCATGACCTGACTAAGATTGGTTCCCCCCACTCATGGATCCCCTTAGCTGGTGGACCATCTGCCCCAGATGCAACTCTATCAGTGTTCTCTAGAGCATTGATGTCCAGCCCCTAAGAGGGAACAGAGCAGTTCAGTTGTCCTGATAGTTCTTGGCTCACCTAGTTCCAAAGTTCAACAAATAAAGGGCAGTCTCTTCCTATGATAGCATCATGGATGAGGCCGGGTACCACCCCAACCTCCTGGATGATTGTGCCACAGGCTGTGGTGAGTGTCACTGATACCAGGGGGTATTCCCTGGTGTCCCCATGTATGCACGCCACCCTCAGAGTTCTTGTTACTGGACCCAGCTACTTCGGTACCCACAAGTGTTACCATACTTCCGGAGTCCAACAGCGTTCGGGCATGAAGCTGGTTCACCCAAAGGTCACATTCAAATCGCCCCTCAGTCAGGTCAAGGTGGGCAGCACAGACCTTCTGAGCATAAAAGGACATCTTCCGCAGACTGCCACACTCCATGGATTTTTCCTGCAGGGGACAGTGGGCCTGGATATGGCCCCGGGAGTGACACTGCCAGCACAGCACGCCCTCATTCCTATGTACCGGAGCAGAGCTCTGGGAAGCTGGGGTGGATGCTCCTTGATTCTCCTGAATGCTGGCTCCCGGGTTGGTGGATGGCTTGGCTTTCCTCACGGGCAAGGGTCCTCAAGGTTGGACAGGTCCCAGGAGGATCCTCCATCCCAACATATCTCCATCATTTCCACTAGGTCATCTGCTGTCTTGGGGTCCCCACGACTCACCCAGCAGCGAATGTAATTTGGCAGTGACCTTAGGTAGTGGTCTAACACGGCCAGCTCCACCATCTGGGAACTCGTTAGTGCCTCAGGCTGCAGCCATTTTTTGACCAGCTGACTCAGGTCATGCATCTGAGCCCATGGTGGACAGTCCAGGCAGTACCTCCAACAGTGTACCCTTTGGGTCCGCATAGCAGTAGTCGCCCCAAGGCAGGGCCAAGATTTCGGCCGTTTGTAATCCTTGGCATCAGCAGCTGAAAAATCAAAATATGCCTTCTGGGGATCTGCTGTTCTCTCAAAAGTAGTCACGAATGCCTCCACATCATCACTAGGTGTCAACTTTTGCAGGTAGTGACTGGCCCTTATGACTACCTGACTGCTAGAGACCCCAACGGTGAGTTCTCATCCCTGTGCAAGATGCTGCACTGCTTTTTGTAAAGCAGCTTGAGTTGTTTCTTGCTGGACTGTGAACTGAGCGACCAGCAAGCGTGTGGTCTCCTCATGGCGACGGTTGGATTCTGCAGTGGCCTGCTGCTGGGCTATTGTGCTCTGAGCCAGGGCTTTTATCACCTCCTCCATGTCGCCTTGTGAGGTTTTCAAAGCTTGTGCTGTCCTGACCCAGGACATACAAATGTGGGTACTGGCCCTTTAAATGCTTCCAAACGGCTTTTGCAGCTATACTCTGCCCTGCACTCCTCCACCAAATGTAACCTGGGGGTAACTCCGTAATGACTGCCAGCCAGTTTATTGAAGCAAACAGTCCATTTATTTTGAAGCAAACAAAATCAAATGACAGCTTTCTTCAGCCAAAGTAAATACATAGTCCAGCATCCTGGTATTGATAACTAAAACAGCAGGCTCACCGCTAGTCTCCGGACTCACAGCTCAGTTAGGCTCCTCCAGAGTCAGGGTGTCAGGCTGGCAAGACAGAGCGGTTCAGCAGCCTGGGTCTCAGTTGATTCAGAGAGCTCACGCTTGCTGTCCAGCTTGTGAGCTCTCCCTCTCTCTCTCGCTTCCTTGACACAGGTGCACTGAGTCTCTGCTGCCTTTCAAACCTCCCTTCTCCGGGTCTTAACCCCATAGGTACCAAAGTCCTAGCGATCTGGGTTTGAGACTCTGCAACCGTTTTTCCTAAAGGGACCATGGCTTCAATATAGGGCGGAATGTACCTGCCTTCTAGGACACATTCCTGGTGTCCTGTACAATTGATACATGTCCCCTAGGGCAGTACCCAGGTCCCCATACACTTTTTATGGCAATAACTTGCATATAAGCCTTTAACCCCTACAGATCCGCGATATTGCCGAAGTACGGCTCCAGCGCGGATCTGAAATGCCGGGACCACGTCCATGGACGTCGTCCCCTGTGCACGCTCCCGGCGCGCCCCCTGGTGGCAGCGGCGGCGCGCGCGGGCGTGCCCGTGGGTCGGGCGGACTCGATGTCTGCTCGAGACCCACGATCGCCTGACAGAGCTGCAGAATGGGGAACCGCCGATGCAAACACGGCGGTTCTCCATTCTGTGACAGGGGACATACCAGATCTACTGATCCCTGTCACTGGGATCAGTTAGATCTGTTATGTCCCGACCAGCCCCGCCCCCCCCACAGTTAGAACACGCCCAGGGAACATTGTTAACCCCTTCACTGCCCCCTGCAGGTTAACCCCTTCACTGCCAATGACATTTATACAGTAATCAGTGGACATTTAAATTTCTGATCACTGTATAAATGTCATTGGTCCCAAAAATGTGTAAAAAATGTCCGACATTTCCGCTACAATATCGTAGTCCCGATAAAAATCGCAGATCGCCGCCATTACCAGTAAAAAAAGAAAATAATAATAAAAACGTCATAAATCAATTCCCATAGTTTGTAGATGCGATAACTTTTGTGCAAACCAATCAATATACGCCGATTGCGATTTTTTTTTACCAAAAATATGTAGAAGAATATATGTCGGCCTAAACTGATGAATATTTTTTTTTTTTATGGATTTGTATTTTAGCAAAAAGTAAAAAATATTGTTCTTTTTTGCAAAATTGTCGCTCATTTTTTGTTTATAGCGGCGATCGGAAATGATGCAGAGGTGATCAAATACCACCAAAAGAAAGCTCTATTTGTGGGAAAAAAAAGCACGCAAATTTTGTTTGGGTACAACGCCGCACGACCGCGCAATTGTCATTCAAAATGCGACAGCGCTGAAAGCCGAAAATTGGTCTGGGCAGGAGGGGGATTCAAGTGCCCAGTAAGGAAGTGGTTAAAATGAGCACTTTTGATTTTTCATGTTCGGGTCCCATAGACTTTAACGGTGTTCGAATGTTCGCACAAATTTTTTCTGTTCGCATGTTCTGGTGGGAACCGAAAGGGAGGGTGTTTGGCCCATCCCTAGTAATGAATAGCTGTATGTGATTATATGCCCCGCCTGCATAAACTCATGCACAGGTGTAAATCCCTGAATGCAACCTTTATGAAGGTTTGGGTTGTCCCCAGAAAACTAATAGAGGGTAATCTTCCAATGGGGACACTATTTCTGGTGACCTGGGGGGCCCCAAGAGAATAACTTAATTTGCAGGATATACAATCACAGACCGCAGAGTAGGGTTGCCACATCGTCCCTTTAATCCAGGACACATATGAATTACACAGGTTCTGAGGCCAATTTAATGAGGCACCAAGTGAGTTTAATTACCACCTTAATCAGCCACAGAACCTGTGTAATTAATGTGTGTCCTGGATTAAAGGGATGATGTGGCAACCCTACCGCAGAGCAACCAGTGATTTGTGATTGTATATTTTGATATCTATATGAACAGCAGCAACTAGAGTACTTAATTTGCATGGCTTACTATGGGACAGGAAGCGAAGGTAAATTTCCCCAATGAGACACAGATGGCAAAAAAAAAAAAAAAGACACAGGGTTATAACCCCTCCTTAATGTATCCTAAGTGATTAAAAAAAAAACATTACACGTATAGTTCTACTTAAAACATTCCTAAATACTTCCATCTGCCTAGATAGTGGCAGCATCATACTGTCAGGTGAAAAAGGCGAATACAGAAGAATCTACATCTAACTTCAATACAGTGAAACACAGCTTTGTACACATATAGATTTTAATGTTTTGTGCCCATTCAACATCTGTGTGTTTTAGGAGTGTTGCACAATTAAAAAATGCTGCTTGTTCTACCCTTAACCGGTTCCCGACCGGCTTGCGTACATTTACTGCTGCAGTGTGGCTCTATTCCGCAAATCGCCGTCTATAAACGGCAGCTGGCCTGTGCGAGCTCTCATGCCAGCCGCACTCTGCAGGAGTGTGACCGCGGCTCGAGCGGACCCGATGTCCGCCGGCGAGGTGCGATGACCTGGCAGAGAGAAAGAACGTTGAACCACCATTGTAAACACAGCGGTTCCATGCTCTGTCAGTGGGCACTTAAAAGATCTACTGATCCCTGTCACTGGGATCAGTTAAATCTCTTATGCCCATGGTAGCCCAGCCCCCTGACAGTTAGAACACGCCCAGGGAACACAGTCAACCCCTTCACTGCCCCCTGCAAGTTAACCCCTTTACTGCCAATGACATTTATACAGTAATCAGTGGATATTTACATTTCTGATCGCTGTATAAATGGCATTGGTCCCAAAAAAGTGTCAAAAATGTCTGCCCCAATATCAAAGTCCTGATAAAAATTGCAGATTACCGCCATTACCAGTAAAAAAAAAAAATTGTAAAAACGCCAGAAATGAATTTTCATGGTTTGTAAACGTGGCAACTTTTGCGCAAACCAATCAATAAATGCTGATTACCAAAAATACGAGGAAGAATATAAATTGGCCAAAACCGATCAATAAATTTGTTTTTTTATTTATTTTTTGTGGATTTGTATTTTTAGCAAAAAGTAAGAAATATTGTTTTTTTTGCAAAATTTATGCTATTTTTTTGTTTATAGCGGTGACCAGAAATGACGCAGAGGTGATCAAATACCACCAAAAGAAAGCTCCATTTGTGGTAAAAAAAATTACGCAAATTTTGTTTGGGTACAACGTCGCACGACCGCGCAATTGTCAGTTAAAGTGACGCAGTGCAAAAACTGCTCTGGTCCTAACTTGGGAAATCCTTCCGGGGCTGAAGTGGTTAATGAGGTTTCAATCAACACATTACATTAAATTCAATGGTAGCACATGTAAAATATGCATACAGTACACAATACCTTATATATGTGAACAAACCCATATCTTTCTTCACTACTCAGTAAAGCTGGCCATACACTGTGCAAACATTGGCCGCTTCTTGATTAACCAGCTAAAATTTGCATCGTTGGAGTTCCTGCTAACCGCCTCTTGTCCGACATCATTTGATTGAAAAATCTAAAATTGTCGGCTGACCAGCAGCTGCATCCATTCAAGTGCAACTGCTTTTAGGGTATTCTAATAGGCGCCACCGGTGGCTGTCAGAATGCAGTAGCCCTGCAGGTAACTTTGTCCATCTGCTCTATAGCGTGAATAGAGGAATCTGTTAGATCAAGGGTGCCCAACCAGTGGCCCGTGGAGCCCTCTGATGTGGCCCGCGACCTCCTGCTCTGAGATGGCAGGTTGCAGGTTTCCGACCCTCCATCCCAGAGCATCAGTGTTGTGAATAAAGCCGATGGTGGAGGAAGCAAGTAGCTGCAGAGCTTCCTTTACAACACCGGATCCTGCCACAAGTGATACCACATGCCAGCGATACATGAATGGAATACTGTTATTAAATGCAAGTTTATTACTAAAATTATAGGGTATATATGGGCATATCTATTCTGCAGTGGTTACTGTGCTGCTTTCAATCTGATCTACAGGTGTGGTGAACCTTCAGGTTACCTGCACTGAGCTTTAGAGCCGGTTCACACTGAGGCGGCACGACTTGCAGGGCAAAGCAAGTCGCGCCGTTCGAGGCTACCTCAGCGCGGCTTGCAAGGAGACTTCTTTACATAGAAGTCAATGCAAGTCGCGCTGAGGTCGCCCCGAAATAGTGCAGGAACCTTTTTCTAAGTCGGAGCGACCTGAGTCGCTCCTATTAGAATGGTTCCATTGCACTGCATGGGGACGACTTGTCAGGCGACTTGAGTCGCCTGACAAGTCGCCTCAGTGTGAACCGGCTCTTAGACTTCTGTTATTACCTGCAGATGTGGTGCGTTTTCAGAAATGCACCACACCTGCAGGATATAATAGAAGTCTATGGCAAAGTGCAGCTAACCTGCAGGAAAGTCACAGGTGCACTGCGCTGCACCCGCGGTGTGGGTAAACCGCAGTGCATCAGTGTGAAAGTAGCCTTAGGCCCCTTTTACACTATCAGTTTTACCCAATTGGAACCTCCATTCACCTCTATGGAGAGGCAGATGTAAACTGATCCTTTACACCCGCCTAGGGTTGCCACATCATCCCTTTAATCCAGGACACATATTAATTATACAGGGTCTGTGGCTGATTAAGGTGGTAATTAAATTCACTTGGTGCCTCATCTGCATTAAATTAGCCTCAGAATCTGTGTAATTCATATGTGTCCTGGATTAAAGGGATGATGTGGCAACCCTACACCCGCCTACCTCCAATTTGACCCGTTAAAAAAAACACAAATGGATCAATCCCCTTCTGTCTGGGCGGATTGGAAAGGAGGGCCCCTAGAGTGGAGTGCACTGTGTCTATGTCCGCTCTGCATATGCAGAGTGGACACAGACCTGTCATTCACCCGCTCCGCTCTTTGTGGCCCATGACTGGTTACCAAGTCGCTTAAGTGGCCCTTGCTCTTCAAAAGGTTGGGCACCCCGTGTTAGATTCTTTTCAGCCTGTAGACTGAATAAAATTAAAAAAATCGAATAGAGTATGGCCAGCTTGAGACACTGCCCTGGAATAAGCATTTGCATATTGGGTGCTGAAGTAGTAAAGAAGGAAAGCATTACAGTCCTGCAACCTGTATCTTCATAAACAAGTGAGCGGTGACAGCTGCCATATTACTATCCTTTAAAGCAGTAGTAAACCCCCCACTACTGTTTTTACCTACAGGTAAGCCTATAATAAGGCTTACCTGTAGGTAAAATGAATATCTCCTAAACCTGCATGGTTTAGGATATATTCACCCTGCATGCAGCCGCTGGCATGCGCGGAAGTGACGTCACGCGTCTCCGGCCACTCACAGCGCCGGAGCCGCGTACCCAGAAAAAAGAAGAGGACCATCATGTCAGCGTCCTTAGCGCTGACCGACTCGGGCATCGGGGGCCTCGTTCTAAGGTAAGTATTTCATAATGTGTTAGTATGCGATGCATACTAACATATTATGCTATTGTCTTGTAGGATTTTTTTTTTTTTTTTTTCAGGCAGGTTTACTACTGCTTTAAGTAGCTGACAACTTTTATTGTACACATCTGTAGTGTGGAATGTCTCGATTGTTCAATAGTTCTTTATTCTTGGATACAGATAGAAATGAAAACATTGTTACATTTCAGGTATTGCAAAAGATACTGTAGCTTGTTTCTTGGAGGAAGATGAGTCAGAGGTGTTTTGCCATTACAAATCATTGGATTACACCAAATAGACAGGGTTTTCATGATTTCAGTCAAATAGTATGACATTATCTTGTGCAATCTTCCCTTGTGAAATTCAGCCTGGTTTCACTTTATTTCACAATTGGTGATCTGCCTGCAAGTCAACAGCATGAATTTGATAACCATTTACTGAGATCACAACACTTTCTAGCTAATCAATCCAATCTAATTATAATGATTCAAATGCTTAAAGCTAATCAACATTGATTATATCTGTTAGCATTAGTAAATAGATAGAAAAGTACCTCATATTTACTCGAAAAACAAAAAACAAAAAAAATGTGTATATATATATATATTTCTTCAGTTACCTCCTGAATTCCAAGCATAGGCAAATGGTGTCATGCATCCCAGGAATCTTCGGGAGGAGAGAAGGGGCTTTCTCATCTATGTACAACCTCCTGCCTGAGCTAGGGGCAGATGGATTCAAGGAAGTAAATGCTACATGAACCATCCGCCCTTATGCAAGATGGCCACAGCCAGAAATGCTAGGGGGTGTTTTTCAAAGTGATTTCTCAACAAACTTTTTAGATTTCCTGGAGTTCTGCTTTAGTGTATATGTTTAGCCAAAACCATATTTTTTATTTTAGATAGATTGGGAAAGGTTTAGAACCTCTGTTGAGCTTTTACGTCTATCTGCGTGGACAAGAACATTCTATCAAAATGCTTTTTACAGATTCATACAACTCTCACCCAAGAATTCACACATTTTCTAATTAGATTAAATTGGAAAAAATGTGTGAATCCTGGGCGATAGTAGTGTAAAATGTTTATTAATTAACCCTATTTATTTAATTTGGTGCATGATTTGCAGCCAAAAGATAGTGAACCAGAAGAGGGATGTACAGTTTTCCTTGCAGCACACAAAACACATTCACAACCATTTAGATTGAACAGTTGCATATATTTTGCATGTTTTGTGCCGTTTGTCTTTGAGAAATATGACTACAGTAACACCTTGGATTATGAGCATAATCCATACCGGAAGCATGCTTGTAATCCAAAGCACTCGTATATCAAAGCAAGTTACCCCGCAGGAAACAATGGAAACTCAGATGATTCGTTCCACAACCACTGCTGGTCTATGCAGTACTGTATGTGGCCAAAGGTACACAATCAACATAAGAATCCTTTCCTGCACATGAAGTAGCAATTTCTCCAATTCTACAATCAAAGTGAAAGCTTGGCCCCTGGACAATGTGCCGCCTTGCTGCCACTGTGGAACTGGGGAGATTCAAAAAACGTGGCACAATGCTACACGCTCATAGTAGCAACTGCCGCTGGGATGGATAGCTGACACGTTTCGGGGTACGAACCCCTTCCTCAGAGCCCTGAGGATGGGGTTCGTACCCCGGAACATGTCAACCAGTCGGTGACGGTGTGTATCACCATCCCAGCAGTTGCATCCATGGGCGTGTAGTATTGTGCCACGTTTTTTATGCCTTGTATACAAGTTCTTTTGTGAGTGTGTTTTTATCTTTTAAAATAAAACGTACATCTGAGGATAATGCACTAGGCCAGTGCGCCACTGTTTTCTTGTGTTTTTGCTACAGCGTAAATTTTCTGTCCCCTCAAAATAACTCAACACATAGCCATTAATGTCTAAACCGATGGCAACAAAAGTGAGTACACCCCTAAGTGAAAATGTCCAAATGGGGCCCAAAGTGTCAATATTTTGTGTGGCCACCAATATTTTCCAGCACTGCCTTAACCCTCTTGGGCATGAAGCTCACAGGTTGCCACTGGAGTCGTCTTCCACTCCTCCATGATGACAGATGTTAGAGACCTTGCGCTCCTCCACCTTCCATTTGATGCTCCACAGATGCTCAATAGGGTTTTGGTCTGGAGACATGCTTGGCCAGTCAATCATCTTTACCCTCAGCTTCTTTAGCAAGGCAGCGGTCGTCTTGGAGGTGAGTTTGGGGTCGTTATCATGTTGGAATATTACCCTGTGGCCCAGTCCCCGAAGGGAGGGGATCATGCTCTGCTTCAGTATGTCACAGTACATGTTGGCATTCATGGTTACCACAATGAACTGTAGCTCCCCAGTGCCAGCAGCACTCATGCAGCCCCAGAGCATAACACTCCCACCACCATGCTTGACTGTTGTAGGCAAGACAGGAAGGTCTTCACCCACTCTGATGAAATAATGTACACGGATGAAACCTTTAGTAGGAAAGACCCACTTCTGGAAGGACAGAACGGATGTTGTCAGTTCGTACCACCACCCTCACAATACGAGACCCCGACGTACTCACGACGACCGTGACCCCTCGATGTCAAGTAACACCATTGGTACTTACGGTTGTACATGACACTGTATGACTTCGTCTCGTACTAGGGGAGGGAAGCCCCTGACCCGGTGTCCCATTATAAGGTTGTACTATTGCTGGGGTTTGAGTGGAGGTTCTGCTGGCGACGGAACGATTTCTTCGACTCCCATTTCTACTAACTGACCGGTTCGTACAGAGGTCTGGTT
>BLSH010428314.1:888760-913438 GCA_018402905.1 Glandirana rugosa | reverse complement strand
GCAGAACAGTGATATGGGTTCTCCCGGCTTATTTATACTTTTTTGACACAGTTTGAAGATGATTTTAGAACAGTTATATGGCCTCTACCGTTAATTAATACTTTTCAGACCCAGTTTGAAGATGGTCCACATCCACCTCCATTTTTGCTTTTTTTAGGTTTTTATTTATTTTTTAATATTTAAAGTTATTTCCCTGTCCCCATTTCTTTGTAGGGCACTTGTCCCACCCTTACCCCCATTCCCTTCCTTTTGCAGACCTCTAGGACTTTCCTGGACTTTTTTACAGCAATTTTCAGAACTTTTGGTAAAATTACCAGAACCCCGGACCCGAACCCGGACTTTTTTTGAAAAGTTCGGGTCCGGGTCCCGGACACCCCAAAGTTCGGTACGGACCCGAACTTTACAGTTCGGGTTCGCTCAACTCTAATTAAGAGATGTGATTTTTTTTTTATGGGGTATGTTTTATAGCAGAAAGTAAAAAATATACGGTAATTGTTTTTTCAAACTTTGTGGTATTTTTTCATTTTATATAATAAAAAAATTAAAACCAAGAGGTGATCAAATACTATGAAAAGAAAGCTCTATTTGTCTGGGAAAAAAAATTGTTTGGGTACAGCGTTGCATGACCGTGCAATTGTCAGTTAAAATAAAGCACAGTTCCGAATGGCAAAAAATGGCCTGGACATGGAGGGGGTAAAACCTTCCGGAGCTGAAGTGATCAATCAACATAATGCAGGATAGTGATGTATAAACATTACAGTTACAAGTAACTTAGATCTATCTCTATTCCATGTACTGAAAGTAAGCAGTATCCGCTTGGATATCTATCTGGTGTCATCCATGCATGTATGCAGTGATTGCATTTATTTCAGTTGCATTCTGTGTGAACTGTAAGGCCCCATTTACACTACGTGTAGTGGTAATGAGTCTTCCTGCTTTTCAAAGCCTGATTCTCATGCGGTTTTGTGTGTCGTGCATAGGGCAGCCAATTCACTTGAATAGGCTACCTATGCGTGTTTCTCACCCAAAAGCAGCTCTTGCTCCTTTTATGGACTACAAGCTTCATGTGATTTTTTTAAAGTTGTGTTTTTCCGTGTTTGCCACGTGATTCTGTCTCACAACAATCGTGGCAAAATCGCACCACATTTGGATTGTCATTTAGAATGTATGGCATCCAAACACCCCTCACATGTTTTGCAGTGATTTGCTGTGTGATTTGGATTTGCAGGCAAAATTACAGCGATTCTGCCTGACCCAAATTGCAAAGTGTATATGGGGCCTAAATTCTGTACCTGTAGCATCAGACGCGTATGAGTTAAGCTCATGACAAATTGGGAAGCCCTCTTTGTTTGCCTTACCCTAAGTCCCCATTTACACTGGGGCTGCGGCCGCGTTAACGGTAAAGCGCCGCTTGTTTAAGTGGCGCTTTACCGCTGTTTAAGCAGCGCTTTTCGGCCACTAGTGGGGCACTTTTAACCCTCTAGAAGGGGTTAAAAATGCCCATGTTGCAGCTCTTCCAGCAGTGCCCATTCATTCCAATGGGCAGGGGCGGTTTGGGAGACCTGTATACATTGCTCCCAAACTGCCCCAAAGATTCTGCTTGCAGGACTTTTTCTAACATCCCACAAACTCACCGCCTCCATGTGAGAGCACTTGGGCTTTCACACTCGGGCGACATGGGAGGCAGTTTTCAGGCGCTTTACAGGCGCTTTTTATATCGCGAAAACGCCTGAAAACTGCCTCAGTGTGAAAGGGGTCTTACTAAGTATCAATCTTTATTTTTATTCCATTTTAACTAAAACAGTACTAATAATGATACTCTAATTACAAGGCACTGGGGTTAATTTACTAAAGGCAAATAGACTGTGCGCTTTGCAAGTGCATTTGCAATAATTTTCCAGAGAGCTTAGTGAATGCGGTGAAGCACTGCTGATTTCCATCACCCAATCATGTACAGCAAATGTTTTTTTTAATTTTCCTTGCCCTGATTGGGTATTCTTTACAAAATTAAGTTTCACCACCTTCACTAAGCTCTGGGGAAAATGAGTGCAACTACTCTTGCAAATGCAGAGTCTATTAGCCTTTAGTGAATCAACCCCACTGTTTAATTAAAAGTCAATTTGTAACCTGCAGAAATAATGACAAGCTTATTTATCGCGTGTTTTTCTAGGTACCACAACATTGGGATTCTGGTACTTTTTCATCATGATGTTAATGACATAGTATTAGAATTTTCCAAACTAAACGTCTACTTCAAAACAAGAGGTGGAACCTACCACAGAGTGAACAGCATCATTACAGATATCGGATCTGTCCTATTTAGTGTGAGCTGGTAAGGTGATACATTTGTAACCTGTCGTATGTGTGACCTCTCACATCAGCTACTAAATATCTAATTGTTTATATAGTTCTACATAGTGTCACATTCCTGTCCCTACAGGTTCTGGTTCCGACTCTACTGGTTTCCTATGAAAGTGCTTTATGTCACTTGTTGTTCCAGCCTTGAGTCTAATCCAGACATCCCTTTTTATTTCTTCTTCAATGTTCTCCTATTTGCACTGACACTTATGAATATTTATTGGTTTCTGGTAAGTATGCAACTTTGTGACAATTTCTTGCACAACCTGCAATTACTTAATTTCTCAAAATATAACATTAATGTTGCATGTTTCTGTTCGATTGTATTAAAGTGGATCTGAACTAAAAAAAAAAAATTGGATTTTTTTTGTACTCGCCATAAAATCCTTTTGTCTGAAGTTATTGCTGCACATAGATTCCTCTGTTCTTAAAGCGAATTTCTGCCCAGAATTTTTTTTTAAATCATTCAAGTCCTTTGCCTATATAGACTTACCTTTGAAAGGAAAGATTTTTTTTATACTCGCCCTAAGTCGCTTGTTGCTAGGTGGTATCTGTAATCTGCCCATTTTAGGTCCTAGGCTCTTTTCCTCACTTCCTGCTTCGCCTGGCCTCCTGGGAGATGTGGCTCATCATTAACCAGGAGTAAGTGGGCTTCCCTGTACTGTAAAATCGTGTTATTTCCAGACAGGAAATGACGCGATTTAAGGTGGACCGAGATCGAGGAGTGCATGATGGTTACCCACCATGCACTTCTTCAGGAAGAGATGCCAGGAGACTATGGATGGGCTTCAGATGCCCTCACCTAAAATGGAAAAGTCCAGCAGTGAGAGAAACGAAATTGTGAGTAAAAAATACATGTAATTACTAGGCGGTTTGAAAGTAAGTAAACAAAAGATTATATCTATTTAGTATTAAAAGAGTGGATGCCAAAAAAAAAAAAAAATTCTGGGTGGAACTCCGCTTTAACCTCCCTGGCGGTGTTCCCGAGTGTGGCTCGGGGCGGATTTTCAGTACCAAGAACGGTAACCCCGAGCCACACTCGGGATTGCATTGCTGGATCCAGGCAGTGCTACTCACCTTGTCCCCTGGATCCAGCGATGTCCCCCGCCGTGTCTGCGGGCTGTGTCCGCCGCCAGATGACTCCTGCGTGCCGGGCTCCGTTCCCTGCGAGCGTCGCGTCGCACGGGGACGGAGACCGGCGGGAAATTCAAAGAGTGAAACACACACAGCACATACAGTACACTATAATCTTATAGATTACATTACTGTATGAAAACATTTCACATCCCCTTTGTCCCTAGTGGTTTGCCCAGAGCCCTGCATGCACTTTTATATAATAAATGTCATTCTTTCTGCCTGGAAACATGAGAATGTCCATAGCAACCAAAAAGTGTCCCTTTGCGTCAAAAGTGGTTTTTGATCAGCTAGAAAACAGCGATAGTAAATAAGAATCATTTGCAGAATTGAGTGATACTGATTTTTGGGGAAATTTATCATCAGACACTGAAAGTGACGACAGCGACAATTCTGCAAATTAGCAAATTTCTGCATTTTTGGTTTGAATACCTTATTGAATAAATTTTATTACTATTATATTATTATTTTTGATAATTATTTTTAGTTATTTATTATATTATAATTTATGATTTCATTTTTCAAACTTTTTCATACCCGAGATGTCTACTAGACTCTTGTTTGGACAGATTTAAGTGAGTTATTCCTAAGAATTACCGGCCTACAATATAAAACGCCAAATTTTCATGCAAAATAATCGTACCGCTTTCAGCACCAAAAATCCGAAATAATTATACCGCCAGGGAGGTTAAAGATTGGATTATATTGTTATCTGCAGAAGTAGGACTTTAGGTACAAAATAAAAGGTCAGCTCCTGCTGGTGGCCACATTCCCTTGAAGAATGTGCTCTGTTTGGGGTTTAAAGCGGTTGTCTACCCATTAAAAAAATAAAAATAAAATAAAAACCTGCAAGACAATAGAATAATGAGCTCGTATGCACTGCATACTAGCTCATTATGAAATACTTACCTTAAAATGAAGATCCGACCGGGTTGCTCAGTCCCCTCTGAGGGAGCAGACATCTTCGATCGGATCTTGCTTCCGGGTACGCAGCTCCGGTGCTGTGACTGGCCGGAGCCGTGGGACGTCACTCCCGCGCATACGCGCAGGACCCGTCTTTCCGGCAAGGTCCGGCCTTATTGCCGGGCCTTTGCCGAGACATACACGGTGCATGTGCCGTAACGCCACAACATTTTAGAGAGGGAATATCTCCTAAACCGTACAGGTTTAGGGGATATTCATTTTACCTACAGGTAAGCCTTATTATAGGCTTACCTGTAGGTAAAAGTACAAAAATCGGGTAGACAACCGCTTTAATTGATTTTATCCATGGACATTCAGATGATAAAATAAGGGTTTATGTACAAATAGACATATACAGTGCCTTGAAAAAGTATTCATACCCCTTGAAATTTTCCACATTTTGTCATGTTACAACCAGAACCGTAAATGTATTTTATCGGTATTTTATGTGATGGACCAACACAAAGTGGCACATAATTGTGAAGTGGAAGGAAAATGATAAATGGTTTTCAAATTTTTTTAGAAATAAATCTGAAAAGTGTGGCATGCATTTGTATTCAGCCCCTGTACTCTGATATCCCTAACTAAAATCTAGTGCAACCAATTGCCTTCAGAAGTCACCTAATTAGTAAACAGAGTCCACCTGTGTGTAATTTAATCTCAGTGTAAATGCTGCTGTTCTGTGAAGCCCTCAGAGGTTTGTTACAGAATCTTAGTGAAAAAAAATATTCCAAACTTTGAACATCTCACGAAGCACTGTTCAATCCATCATCCGAATATGGAAAGAGTATGGCACAACTGCAAACCTACCAAGACATGGCCGTCCACCTAAACTGACAGGCCAGGCAAGGGGAGCAATAATCAGAGAAGCAGCCAAGAGGCCCATGGTAACTCTGGAGGAGCTGCAGAGATCCAAAGCTCAGGTGGGAGAATCTGTCCACAGGACAACTATTAGTCGTACACTCCACAAATCTGGCCTTTATGGAAGAGTGGCAAGAAGAAAGTTATAAGAAGTCCCATTTGCAGTTTGCGAGAAGCCACGTGGGGGCCACAGCAAACATGTGGAAGAAGGTTTTCTGCTCAGATGAGACCAAAATTTAACTTTCCTTCCATTTCATAATTATGTGCCACTTTGTGTTGGTCTATCACATAAAATCCCAATAAAACACATTTAGGTTTTTTGTTGTAACATGACAAAATGTGGAAAACTTCAAGGGGTATGAATACTTTTCAAGGCACTGTGCATACAGTAAGTTCTAATTACAAGGGACAGGGAAAAGAGTAAATGATCAAAGGTAGTGAAAGGGAGAGAAGAGGCCGTTTATTCTGCAGCTTGCATATTTATTCTTACTACAACTCTCACACACAATTCCTCTGTCTATTCTTGGAACATGCGCATTAGGTGGATCCCAACAGATCATCATATCCATGTTTGTGGGACTAAGGAACCTATCATAGGAACATGTTAACTTGTTCCCACACCTTGGTAACCCAGGTCAAGATAAGTCTGAAGACCTGAATTCTGTAGATCTGTGAAAACGATATTTGGGTTATACCAATGGTGTTTATGGGTTTTATTGTGTTCATTTATTTTATTTTATTTATTAGACTTGTAATGTTCACCCTTTTGTGCACATCTCCTTTTTGTGTTCTGCTTGAGGGCTGTATAAGCACGCCCGGGGTCCCCCTTAATCCATTTATGGGGTGGAACTTGGAAGAATGAGTTTGCCCAAGCCTTTTGGATATGTTTGGTGCCACTGAACTCCTCCCTTTCCAGGTAGGCAGTGGGTAGCGCTCTCCTATGCCAGTCAAAAATAGAACCTGTGACCTGACCATGCTATCATATAGGGGGTTTATTAGCCTCCTTGTGATAGCAATGAAGTGAAATGAAGACATTTTTTGAAAAAGTGTTAAAAAGCAGCCTCACGATATTTCATTAACACCTCCAATATTGAGGCAAACTATAACATGCTATTATGATGGTACATGGTGCTGGTTAGGCTGGCTGCCTATGTCCCAGGGACTTCTCCACTATGCTTTAGAGCAGTGTTTTTCAACTCCAGTCCTCAAGGCACACCAACAGGTCATGTTTTCAGGATTTCCATGAGTTTGCACAGGTGATTTGATCCGTTTCACTGCCTTAGTAATTACCACAGCTGTTTCATCTGAGGGAAATCCTGAAAACATGACCTGTTGGTGTGCCTTGAAGACTGGAGTTGAAAAACACTGCTTTAGAGGTCGTGGTCAGGAGGAGACAGTGCTTGACATATGGTAACAGTGCCCCAAAGTGAGGGGTTTTTGGATTTGAGTATATAATTTAATTTTTCCCTCACCTAAGTTAATCTGATCAGATCCTAGAAACATGCGTTACTAGGCAGCATGATGGAGGAGGCCCTGAGACATCGGAGGAGATGCATCACTTATATATTTGTGTTGGCTCAAATCATCATTGCCAGGTCCCGAAAATCCTCAGTCATACCTTTTCATCAGCTTAAACACAAACTGGATCATGATAAATGAGCGATCTTGAATGACAAAATGAAGCCGTTTGAGAAGGTATGGGATCCGTGGATCAAATATCTGACCTCCAATCCCAGGACCTCGCCCACTTCGATTGTATTTAAACAGTGAAGGTTGGAGTGAGGAGTTCCTACCCCCCCCCCCCTTTTTCTTCCTATTTCCCCCCCCCCCCTTTTTTTTTCTTTCTCTCCTCCTCTTCCTTGGCCTTCTGGCCTTCTTTTTCCATTATTAACTCCACTGCTTCCTTGCGATAATTCAGGGATCATTAAACTCTGGGTTTGACCCAGAGAACATATTTCTTATTACAATTACTCACTAAGTGGATGTAAACCTGAAATTTTTTTAATGAAGATTTCTACCTGGTACAGTAGAAGATGTCAAGTCATCTGTGCCCAGTCTTGCCATGAAGAGTTAATCCATCTCTGAGTAATCCTCTTGTCTTTTTGTAGACACAGATAAGTTTGTGTCGCCACATCCCCCACTGCTGTGACTGACATCTGATTTTTTTTATCTCATGCACGGCATGGGAGAGAGAGAGAGAGAGAGTATGTTATGATTCCAGCTTCACACACCCCCCTCCTTTCTTCTCCAGATTTCCCAGGATAGGCTGCTCCACACCTCTGCATGATTGGGCATGCTGAAGTCATGTGGTGACTTTCCTGAGTTTTGACTGGATGTTACTCAAAACTCAGGAATAGGAGAGTGTGGTGGGGAGTCTTGTAACATCACCACTCCGCCAACCGAGCTCCAGCAAAGAGACCCACCCACTGATTCCAGAGTTTTGCATGGCTCCTACTGCTGAAGGGGGTGACATTTGCAAGGTAGGGATACATGCAGGAGGCTTGCATGTATATTTACATTAATAATGTGCCATTAGTTTATACTGGGTGAGTTGTGGGTTTACATCCAATTTAAGGTACAGATAACATGCTTTGGCGTAGAATTTTGGTGGCTGAATGCCTTCAGTCTGGAAGTAGCCACAACATGTTACAACAAATATGGAAATGTATCTCTGCTACTGTAGTGAGACCAATGGTATTGAGCATGAAAGTCCCTAAGTCTAAAATATGAACTGTCATTTGTTAGAGGAAGGTGGGAGGAAGGGGATGAGCTGTACTTTCATTTTTAAGTGAAGGTCTGCTTTATAATGGAAGCAGAATTAAAATCATAAACAGGATTTTGTTGCAAAAGAAGTCAATTTGAAAGACTTTGGTCTTATGCAGTATATGATCCAACTCTTCCGGGTAGGGGGCACGAATGCCCGCCGCCTTGCTTACGCTGCGATTACACACAGCGGAATCCAGTCGGCAGGTGCATGGTACCTGATGTCCTCTGGCACCTGCCGATCATTAGGTAGAGAGACAGAACTGCGATCTGCCTATGTAAACAAGGCAGATCGCCCTTCTGATGAGGGAATGGATGGAACTTGCATCCCTGCAAGTCAGGGAATAAATTTCATCTCTTCCCCTAGTAAAAGCACCTACCACAGTATAGTAAAACACTAGGCTAGGCACACAGTTAACCCTTTGATCGCTCCTGATGTTAACCCCTTCCCAGCCAGTTTCATTAGTACAGTAACAGTGCATATTGTTTAGCACTGATCACTGTATTAGTGTCACTGGTCCCCAAAAAGTGTCATTTAGTGTCAGAATGTTCAGCCCAATATCGCAGTCCCACTATAAGTCACTGATCGCCGCCATTACTAGTAAAAAATAATTAAATAGATAAAAATAAATAAAAATATCCCATAGTTTGTAGAAGATGTAACTTTTGCGCAAACCAATCAATATATAGTTATTAGGATTTTTTTAACAAAAATATGTATCGGAATACATATTGGCCTAAATTTATGAAGAAATTTTGATTCTTTACATTTTTTTATTGGATATGTTTTATCTAGCTATAATTGCAATATTGAAAACTGCTCTCCTTATGTCTCTTTAACTTTGGTATGCCACTTTTGCTTAACCAGCTGTAGACTGTCTATGCTTTTTCTCCTGTCGTCTTACCTTTAGGCTGCATTCACACCTGAGCGACACGTTTTCGGGCATATATGAAGCGTTTTGTTGCGCGTTTTGTAGCGCGTCATCGGGCGTTTGCAAACGCCTGATGTTGCGCTAATACGAGTGTTTGACGCTTTTCTTTGATTCTATGTCAATAGAAAAGTGTCAGAAATGCCGGAATATGCCCGATTTGTGCGAAAAATAGTAGTTTGAGCGTCGGGCGTTTGGCTTCAGGCGTTTTTGAGTGGAGATGTGAACCATCTCCATTCAGAAACATTGATTTTTTCCCCCTCTAGTGTTTTGTAGCTTCAGGCATATTTGAGCTACAAAACGCTCAGGTGTGAATGGAGCCTACATGATGGCCTGTTCTTATCTTTAATTGCTGTCCCTTTTGTAAGTCTATTTCTGAAGTGAGAATTTTGCTGTGATTGCCATCTTTTATTAACTCCCTGATTAGTACTTGCAAAGCACCCACCTCCATCCCTATCAGTATAAATCTAAGCATCTTTCTGGGAGAGGCAATTGCAGGGGGGTACATTTGCTGCTGGGTTTCTTTCTCAAAGTGGGAGCACTTCTGACTCTGTCCTTGTTTACCCCTTCAGCTCTTTCTCCCCTCTTAACATGCACTGTCTACCACTCCTTCTGACAGCTGTGTCCTCTATCCTTAAACGAACTCTCCACAGCTTATATATATCACCATCACTGCTATCCTCCCCTTATTACTGCACTTACCAGCTCCTACTTATTCTAAATCCACATGCACAAAAAAAACTCCAGGATAGTAGTGCATGTCCCTTCATATAAATCGCATTCTCAACTCCCTCACCCTGCTTCTGCTTCTCCTAACCTCTGGAGACATATCCCCTAACCCTGGGCCTCCATCATTTAACTATACTCAACACACCCATTACCCTCTGATTGCAGCCACAATGCACACAGTCTAATTCCCATTTCTCTTCTGCACTCCCTTTCTCTTGCACACTTTGGAATACCGACTCCGTCTGTAACAAACTGACCTCTCTCCATGATCTTTTTATCGCTAACTCATTCAATCTACTCGCCATTACCAAAAACCTGGCTTCACGAATCCGACACTGCGTCTTCTGCTGCCCTATCCCATGGTGGTCTTCTCTGGACTCACTCCCCCAGACCCAGTGGACGTAAGGGAGGGGGTGTTGGAATCCTTCTAGCCCCACATAACACCTTTCAGGTTTTTCACCCACCTCCCTCTCTGTCACTCTCCTCTTTTGAAGCACACTGCATTCATCTTTTCTCCCCAGTTTCTCTAAGGGTAGCTATGATCTACTGACCCCTGGACAGGTATCAACCTTTCTTGATGACTTCTCTGCCTGGCTACCCTAATTTCTCTCTTCTGAAATCCCCACAATCATTCTCGGATACTTCAGCATCCCTACTAATACTAACACTCCTGCTGCCTCCAAACTTCTCAGTCTAACCTCCTCCTTTAACCTGAAGCAATGGATACATGCTACTACTCACTCTGAAGGCAATACCCTTGACCTGGTTTTCTCCCACCTTTGCACTCCACGCAACCTCTCCAACTATCCATTCCCTCTCTCACTATCTTATTAGTTTCACTCTCTCCCTCTCCTCCACCTCCTCTCCCTCAAACCGCCTAACAGCTACCCGTGGAAACCTACAACCTTCTCAACCCTTCTCTTCTCTACTCTGCTACTGATCACCTCTAGATGACGCTGAAAAAACATAGCCGTGCTCTTGAGCGCCTGTGGTGTAAGACCGAGTCTCAGAAAGATTTCAACCAGTATAAATCTGCCCTCCAAAAATACAATTCCAGCCTCCTCACTGCCAAGCAGACCTTTTTTATCACTCTCGTTAACTTATCATCCCGTCTCCATCAACTCTTCTCTACCGTCAACTCTCTACTTCATCCTCCTCTGCCTCCTCCCACTACTTTACTCACGGCCCGGGAGATCACCTATCACTTCAAACAGAAGATTGAAACTATTTGTGAGGAGATCTCTGCTGTTCAGGTACCTTCCACGCTTTACACTTCATGCCCACAGGTACAATCACTACTTCCCTCATTCAACCCCACCATTTTAGATGAGGTTGCTAAACTACTTGCTAATGTCAAACTAACCATCTGCCCTCTGGATCCTGTTCCCTTGCAAATACTACGTTCACCCTCTGACTCAATTCTACACTCTTTAACCCACATCTTCAATCTCTCGCTCTCTTCTGGCATTGTTCCCCAACTCTCTAAAACACGCACTAGTTAGCCTCATACTTAAAAAGCCTTCACCGGTCCCAACCAATCTTAACAACCTACAGCCCATCTCCTTGCTCCACTCTTTATCCAAACTCCTTGAATGTCTGGTCTACAACCGACTGGGCAACCACCTTGCCAAAAATAGCCTTCTTGATCCTCTTCAGTCTGGATTTCGTCCTCAACACAGAAACTGCTCTTCTAAAACTAACAAACGATCTACTAACAGCCAAAACCAATAGACACTATTCTGTACTCCTGCTCTTGGACCTTGCTGCCTTTGATATGGTTAACCACCCCCTCCTCCTCCAAAAACTCTATGCTATTGGTCTCTGTGACTGTACTCTTCTCTGGTTCTCTTCCTACTTATCCAATCACATCTTTAGCAATACTTACAACTCTACTTCCTCCTCTCCTCTTCCTTTCTCTGTTGGGGTCCCCCAAGATTCTGTTCTTGGGCCTCTCCTATTTTCCATCTACACCTCCTCCCTGGGTCAGGTGATAGCCTCCCATGGCTTCCAATACCATCTCTATGCTGATGACACCCAACTTTATCTCTCTACCCCTCAGCCCACTCCCTCAGTTCCCTCACGTATCACTAATTTACTAACAGATATATCAGCCTGGATGTCACACCACTTCCTCAAATCCAATCTATCCAAAACCAAACTTATAATTTTTCCTCCACCATATGCCCCCTCCCCTGATCTCTCTGTCATAATCGATGGCACAACTATCAGCCCACCACCACATGCCAAGGTCCTAGGCGTAGTCCTGGACTCTGAACTCTCCTTTAAGCCCCATGTCCAATCACTCCAAATCCTCAACCTCCGGAACATCTTAAAAATACGCCCCTTTCTAACCAATGACACAACAAAGCTCTTAATTCACTCCCTGGTCACCTCTCGCCTCGACTACTGCAACTCCCTTCTCACTGGCTTACCTCTACATAGGCTATCCCCCCCTTCAATCCATCATGAATGCTGCTGCCAGACTAATCCACCTTACCAATCGCTCTGTGTCTGCTACTCCTCTCTGACAATCCCTCCACTGGCTCCCGCTAACCAACAAATTCAATTCAAAACACTCACAACTTACAAAGCCACCTACAATTTAGCCCCCAGCTACATCAACAGCTTAGTCTCAAAATACCAACCTAATTGTTCTCTTCATTCCTCTCAAGACCTCCTGCTCTCTAGCTCCCTCGTCACCTCCTCCTTTGCTCTCCTCCAGGGCTTTTCCAGAGCCTCTCCAATCCTATGGAACTCCTTACCCCAACCTGTCCAATTATCGTCTACTCTATTAGCTTTTAGACGATCCCTGAAAATTCTCCTCTTCAGAGAAGCTTATTCTACCCACACCTAACAGCTACATTTTCATTTTTTTCATCAGTTCATCCCCCACAGCTATTACCTTTTGTTTCACTTGATCCTTCATTCTAGATTGTAAGCTGTAATGAGCAGGGCCCTCTGATTCCTCCTGTATTGAATTGTATTGTAACTGTACTGTCTGCCCTTATATTGTAAAGCGCTGCACAAACAGTTGGCGCTATATAAATCCTGTATAATAATAATATAGTGGAAAGTAAAAAGTATTGTTTTTCTCATTCAAAATTGTCTTTCTTTTTTTGTTTATACAGTAGTGCAAAAAATAAAAAATGCAGAGGTGATCAAATACCACCAAAAGAAAAGTCTATATGTGGGGAAAAAAGGACATAAAATGTATTTGGGTACAGTGTTGCATGACCGCGCAATTGTCAGTTAAAGTAACGCAGTGTCGTATCAAGAAAAATTACCTAGTCATAAAGGGGGGTAAATCTTCCGGAGGTCAAGTGGTTAAACATATATGAGCCAGACTTCTAGGATAATAAAAAAGAGTTGATTGTTGTAGCAGTGCTTTAGCATAGCATTGCTTATACCATACATCCTCCTGTTTCCCTGTCATTTCCTGCCTAGTTGTCCACAACTGTCAGTGAAGTCAGGATGCAATAGATTCCACGGTACTCCAATAGACTTCTGTTATGCAGTTTTAGGAGGCTGAAGGGAAAGGTCACAAAGTGGAATTTTAATAAACAATAGTATGAGGTAATCATGGATGTTTAAATATTACAGTGAGGTTATATATAGTGTTCTTTGTGTAGACAGCTTGAGGGCTCGTAAATCTGAATTTGAGTGAAACAGCTAATAATATTCATTGTATGTACTTTGTTTTACATTGAAGGTCTTCTTTCTTTGTATACTCCCTCATTTAACAATGAATGTTTTGTCATGTGTTTGGCTGAATGTTGATTTCAGTATGTGGGAATCAGCCATATATCAATGCACAGTGTGTGTGCTGGCTGAAGAAAAGAATCAGTGAGTATTCTTTAATCTACTGTTACTGAATATTTCAAGTTCCAGTGGTTATTAGTTTGGGAGAAGGGAGTAGGTTATGGATGTTCTTAGGTCTAGATGTGTATGAATATTATTTGGGCAGATGGGGATCATGGGTAGCTATCAGTTTGCAGGTGCTCAGCCTGCCTATAATCATACATTGTAAAATAATAAAAAGAGGGGGCACCAACCTTGTGCATTACCCAAGTAATATTTATTATAAAAAAGAAGGAAACACACTCACAAACAAATAGATAATAAAATCATATCTAAGTCCACAATGGATGAAGAGCAACCAGGTCACCAGGACAGTGTCCAGCACGCCGGAGGACCTTCCAGATGACTGATGTATTTTGAGGGGAAATCCCCTCATCCTGAGAACCACTGAGAAAGAGGGGATATCCCCTCAAAACACGTCAGCCATCTGGAAGGTCCTCTGGCGTGCTGGACCCTGTCCTGGTGACCTGGTTGCTCTTTGTCCATTGTAGACTTTGATATGCCTTCATTATCTACTTGTTTGTGAGTATGCTTCCTTCTTTTTGATTTTAATAAATATTACTTGGGTAATGCGCAAGGATGGGGCGCCCTCTTTTTATTCTTTTACAGTGTTTCCATTGAGTGTGCCCCGACCCTTGAAAAAACAGTAAAGGTAGCCCAATTTTTTTGTATAATGTGAAAGATGATGTTACACCGAGTAAATACTGTAGATACCTAACATGTCATACTTTAAAATTGCGCACGCTCGTGGAATGGCGACAAACTACGTTGCAACATTTTAAAAATGTTTACAGGTTACCTGTTTAGAGTTACAGTGGAGGTCTTGCACTAGAATTATTGCTCTTGTCGATGCCTCACATGTGTGGTTTGAACACCGTTTACATATGCGGGTGCGACACCGTTTACGTATGCATTCGCTTCTTGCGCGAGCTCACAGGGATGGGGTGCTTTAATTTTTTTTCCTTATTTATTTTACTTTTTACTTTTACACTGTCTTTTTTAAATTTTTTTTATCACTTTTTTATCACTTTTATTCCTATTGTAAACATCCCTTGTAATAGAAATAAGCATGACAGGTCCTCTTTATTGAAAGATCCCTTTTTTGAGAGACCCCCAGATCTCTCATTTACCTTTAAAAGCAAAAAAACTGTAATTTTGACTATAAAAAGTAAAAAAAAAAAAAACCCTTTAAGTCTGAGCGGCAAAAGCCTCCAAGGGCATAGAGCTGAGTGAGAGCTATCTTGCCTTCACTTGGCTTGCTGCCTAGGCATCTGAGAGATCAGATTGGTTCCGGGCTTACCAACAGCTCTAGTAAGCTCGGAGGCGACCGGGAAGCGGCGTTAGGGGGGGGGGAGCACCTCTCTCGCTGCCTATAAAAGTGTTCTTGCGGTGAATCCGACACTGGGACCAGTTTTATATGAAAGCCGACTGCCTGGCTGAATAAAAGATATCAGGATTATGGCAGCTAGCTGCTGCCATAACCCCGGTATTTAACATCAAAGTAATGACGTGCATTTACAGTTAGGTGATCATCAAGTGGTTATAGTGGGTATGGAAAAAAAAATGTGCTAGCATGTGCTACAGTATGTATCGCAGACAAAAACAAGCATAGAAAAAAGTGTAAACAAATGACCAGTTTTACCCTTCAAAGTGTTACTTACATATATGTGCTTTCGGGATTATAAAAAGAATTGTTGTAAACATAACCTCAATGCCAGCTCTAAATTCAGTAAACATTCATAATTCAGTGAACAAATGTGCCAAATCCTAATGGATAGATAATAAGAATTAAATTCATAAGCCAGTGATAAAAAAATGACAAGTGACAAGTGCTATATAATTTATGAGTCCATTAGTGGTTCAGCAAAGTGACTTGCTGAAAATATAAGTCCTTAATATGGTACTGCAAAAGGATCACAGAAAACCGTGCGGTGTGGCAGTGTCTTCACACGTGCTCCCCCTCTTTTGCTGCAGAAATCTCTCTCCACCAGGGGATAACCAGCATTCACAGCACCACTTGGCTGTATATGGATTCCAGACCCAGCGAATGACTGTCTCTTCTTACTTCCACTGCCCCAGCATTCTCATATACAGTTAGGTCTATAAATATTGGCACATCGACACAATTCTAATCTTTTTGGCTCTATACACCACCACAATGGATTTGAAATGAAACAAACAAGATGTGATTTAACTGCAGACTTTCAGTTTTAATTTGAGGGTATTTACATCCAAATCAGGTGAACGGTGTAGGAATTACAACAGTTTGTATATGTGCCTCCCACTTTTTAAGGGACCAAAAGTAATGGGACAAGTGGCTGCTCAGCTGTTCCATGGCCAGGTGTGTGTTATTCCCTCATTATCCCATTTACAAGGAGCAGATAAAAGGTCCAGAGTTCATTTCAAGTGTGCTATTTGCATTTGGAATCTGTTGCTGTCAACTCTCAATATGAGATCCAAAGAGCTGTCACTATCAGTGAAGCAAGCCATCATTAGGCCGAAAAAACAAAACAAACCCATCAGAGAGATAGCAAAAACATTAGGTGTGGCCAAATCAACTGTTTGTAACATCCTTAAAAAGAAAGAATGCACCGGTGAGCTCAGCAACACCAAAAGACCCGGAAGACCACGGAAAACAACTGTGGTGGATGACCGAAGAATTCTTTCCCTGGTGAAGAAAACGCCCTTCACAACAGTTGGCCAGATCAAGAACACTCTCCAGGAGGTAGGTGTATGTGTGTCAAAGTCAACAATCAAGAGAAGACTTCACCAGAGTGAATACAGAGGGTTCACCACAAGATCTAAACCATTGGTGAGCCTCAAAAACAGGAAGGCCAGATTAGAGTTTGCCAAACATCTAAAAAAGCTTTCACAGTTCTGAAAAAACATCCTATGGACAGATGAGACCAAGATCAACTTGTAGCAGAGTGATGAGAAGAGAAGAGTATGGAGAAGGAAAGGAACTGCTCATGATCCAAAGCATACCACCTCATCAGTGAAGCATGGTGGTGGTAGTGTTATGGCGTGGGCATGTATGGCTACCAATGATACTGGTTCTCTTGCATGTATTGATGATGTGACTGCTGACAAAAGCAGCAGGATGAATTCTGAAGTGTTTCGGGCAATATTATCTGCTCATATTCAGCCAAATGCTTCAGAACTGGACAATGATCCGAAACATACTGCGAAAGAAACCAAAGAGTTTTTTAAGGGAAAGAAGTGGAATGTTATGCAATGGCCTAGTCAATCACCTGACCTGAATCCGATTGAGCATGCATTTCACTTGCTGAAGGGAAAATGCCCCAAGAACAAGCAGGAACTGAAGACAGTTGCAGTAGAGGCCTGGCAGAGCATCACCAGGGATGAAACACAGCATCTGGTGATGTCTAGACTTCAGGCTGTAATTGACTGCAAATAATTTGCAACCAAGTATTAAAAAGTGAAAGTTTGAGTTATGATTGTTAATCTGTCCCATTACTTTTGGTCCCTTTAAAAAGTGGGAGGCACATATACAAACTGTTGTAATTCCTACACCGTTCACCTGATTTGGATGTAAATACCCTCAAATTAAAGTTGAAAGTCTGCAGTTAAAGGACATCTTGTTTGTTTCATTTCAAATCCATTGTGGTGGTGTATAGAGCCAAAAAGATTAGAATAGTGCTGATGTCCCAATATTTATGGACCTGACTGTATATGCAGAGATAGTAGAAACAAGCTCCATAGCGTAATTCCGTTAAGTAAATTTATTAAAAGATAAATAGTAATGCACTTACATGGGTAAAATTGATAATGAGCATGAAAATCAGAAAGTCCAGGATGGAATGCGATGCATGGACCCAGAACTGGAAGTGATGCAATGAAGCTGTAAGCTTCACCCTACACATTTCTTCGCAACAGAGTCATCAGGTGCGGTGCCATCGTGCTCCACTTCCTGGTATTTATATTTTAATATTGACAGGTTTCTGGTCATTTTATACAGGAAATGAGCCCAGCGAATTGTATGTGTGGCATTTACGAGATGCTGCAGAGAGAAGATCTGTATAGTTAGGGACATACACATTGGGGTTGATCTACTAAAGGCAAATTGGCTGTTCATTTTGCAAAGTTTTTTTTTCTCCCCTTTGCTTACTAAATGTAGTAAACATTCACTTTGCAAAGAATACCCAATCACATGCAAGGAAAATTTTAGAAAAATGTATTTGTTTGCACATGATTGGATGATGAAAGTCAGCAGAGCTAAGAAAAAAATTCGCTTGCAAAGTGAACAGCCTAGTTGCCTTTAGTAAATCAAACCCATTTTGTTAAGCCCATGAAAGAACTTAATTATCACTTGTACTGTAAACTAACAGCTGACACTAGTGTTCGCTGTGCATAAGCTGAAATTCCCTCTAATTAAAAGTAGCACTTTTGTCAGAAAGGAAGGGACAAAGCCAGACCATCCACAAGGCAACCTCGGAAAGACCCTAGGCTTGAATAACGTCTAGGAGTCCAAATACAACTTTCATACTCCTGCAGTATACCATGGGGATAGTGCAGTTGGTCAAAGCTCTGCACCTGTCTGCCCAATTCAGTCTTACAGACAATGCAAATATGGCAGATTCTCTGTGCCTACTGAAATATATCTCAATGTCAATCAAAGGGATGGGGGCCCCAAAGCTGATAACTTTCCTAGGGTCCCAGATTGCCCAAATCTATCTCAGGGAAGGGAAAGCAAAGTAGGAAATTGATATGCAGACTGAAAGCACTTTCTCAAGAAATGCTGTGGTTATTGCCATTATACAAGCTAACTTTCATAAACTGAGGTTTTTAGGGGGTCTGATTAAATATTTTCACTCAGCTTTCGCCCTATAGTCACTCATTTTTTGAATTTTGTGTATCTTGGGTGAAAGTTATGTAAACAAAAAAAATATGAATAGACCTATAAGTGTTTCAGGGTACAGATTTGTTTTAATATAGCTATAGAACAAGATATTTGCAAAGTTAAGAATAAGTATTTCTTAACACACTTAACCTTTTATTTATTTCATAATAATTTTTATTAAACATTTTAACCACTTAAGGACCGGAAGGATTTCCAGCTTTAGGACCGGAGCCCTTTTTGCGATTCGGCACTGCATCGCTTTAACTGAAAATTGTGCGGTCGTGCGACGTTGTACCCAAACGAAATTTGCGTCCTTTTTTTCCCACAAATAGAGCTTTCTTTTGGGGGTATTTGATCACCGCTGCGTCATTTCTGATCACCGCTATAAACAAAAGAAGAGCGACCATTTTGCAAAAAAAAACCAAATTTCTTCCTTTTTGCTAAAATACAAATCCAAAAAAAAATATAAAAAAACATTTTTTTTTCACCGTTTTTGGCCGATTTATATTCTTCATCATATTTGCGATAAAAAAAAAAATCGCAATCGGCGTTTATTGATTGGTTTGCGCAAAAGTGGTCGCGTTTACGGATGATGAGAATTCATTTTTGGGGTTTTTATTTATTTATTTATTTTTTACTAATAATGGCGGCGATCTGCGATTTTTAGCGGTACTGTGATATTTCAGCGGACATGTCGGAACATTTTGACACTTTTTTGGGACCATTGGCATTTATACAGCGATCAGTGCTATAAAAATGCACTGATTACTGTGTAAATGCAATTGGCAGTGAAGGGGTTAACCTGCAGGGGGCGCTCTAAGGGTTAACTATGTTCCCTGGGCGTGTTCTAACTGTATGGGGACTGCCCTAGCTGGGGAAGGGAAGTGGTCACAGCCTTCACGTACAGGAAGGCTGTGATCACAGCCCTTCCCCCTCACACAGAGCGGAGGTCCGTGTTTACATACACGGTCCTTCACTCCGGGGGGCGGGGGTATCGCGGGTGGCCGGCGGCAATCGAAGCCACCGCACCCGCTCCCTGGCCCTCCCCGGACACAGTGAGCGTCCGGCGGCGCGCGCGCTCTCACTGTGCGCGATCTGGCGGCCGCCGTCATATGACGGCGATTTGTCTTACAGCGCCACTTTGCCGTCGTCAATTGCCGATTGACGGTCGGCAAGTGGTTAAAATATGACTAGAAAACCGCGGTACACTTTACATAGGTAAGTTCAGAGACTTAGAAGAAAAGTCTCCATTCAGATGAAACATACTGTGACAGTGCTCGGCCCTGCCACTGTGTAAATAGAGGTAGAAAGTGCACAGGGTTCTTGTGAATGCAGAGTGAGGGGCTCCAGAATGTTTGTGCTGAGCAGAAAATGGTGTTTTTTCAGCTTTCTCTAGGTCAGTGGTTCTCAACTCCTGTCCTCCGGACTCACCAACAGGCCAGATTTTAAGTATTACCTTGGGGAGATGCAGACTAGAATACTGCAATCACTGAGCAGCAAATGATATCACCTGTGATGTATTTCAGTTATCCTGCAAATCTGGCCTGTTAGTGGGTCCCAAGGACAGGAGTTGAGAACCACTGCTCTAGGTTTTATAATTCCCAGATTGGGCTGCAGAGTTCAGAGGCTTTAAAGAGCTTTGAGTGGAAAGATGCCTACAGCATCCAGGTTTTGATCCATTCATGGGACAGGTGTGCTCCTCCCAAAACCAGGTGGACTCAGGCTAGGAAACAAGAGGGTTTCATATGGGTGCCAGGGTGTGGGCTTATGCAACAGGGAGCTGCAACTAAAGAGAGCTGAGAAAGCTGTAACTGTTGTACATGAGCACAGGTGTGCTGTTATATGGTCTGGAGAACCAAGGCAAAAGGCCTGAGCGGTGCTGCTGTAAAGAAAAGGAGCCAGGAGGCATGATATTATATTTTCCTTTTCCTGTTTTTGCTTTGAATGCTGTATGAAGCTGAATCCTCTGTGTGTGAATCCTGATGTAATGAACTTTTTAATTTTTTTAAATAAAATTGGGCTGACAAGCCGTAAGACATAGGCCTGACTCTACTACCACTGAATTATATTCTCCTATATCACTACACATTAATATCTCAGTAGCGAGTCCAAAAAAAAAAAAAAAGCATTGGAAAGCAATGGAAATTGAGGGGAAAGGATAACTGGTGGTGAGAAGTTTTCAGGCTGTAGGCACCGATGAAAGAAGGTTTTCACCAAGTCTTCTACAGACCACCTGTTGAGGTAAGGGAAGGGAAGAGAAAAAATGGGAGTGGGGAAGTGGAGCCTTTGGGGGTGGGGAGCCTGTCAGACCTGTTGGGGTCAAATCACATCAAAAGAAACGATCTGGAGTGTGGTGCAGTTACCATAGAAAGCAATCAGCTTCCAGGTTTTATGAAAGCTTAATTGAACCAGCTGAAGGTCGAAGCTGATTGGCTACCATGCACAGCTGCACCAGATTTTGCATGGTATTTATGTAATCTGGTGTTGATTTATAATTAGACAAGAATGCCTAGGTTCACTTACCTAATTTTATTGTATGTCTTATACTTTGTGGCTTTAAAAATGACCATATATTCCAAAAAGTTTACAACTTTTGGTAGTGAATGATTACCATATGTGAGTGCCATTTATTTGGTATTGTGTGCTACACTACAAGCCAGGAAACTTGGCTTTGCATGAAAATTAAGGTATTTATATGTAACTTGTTGATAAGAATTTTAAATAGAATGCAAAACGAATGACATTTTAAGTCTGTTTTATGCGTGATCCTCCATAATCCTATCCTGTGCACCCTATTTTATCTTTTCTGTTCATTATCTTCTAAATTTTGGGGATTTATGCTTTTTTTTTACAGCATGACTGCATCGTGAGCATTGCTGTTATGAGTAGTTAGCTATTTGGTGTAGATGATGCTTCTCTGCTTTGGAAAGTCCACCTGGGATTATTTTAATTTTAGTGACACTTGCCTGGCTGACATCAACAATTTTGCATTTACTTAACTTGCAGTTTCATGCATATAATGTGTTAATCTATCCTATTCACAAGCCACACGTGCTTTGATCTTATTCCAATCCAATCTGCTGTTATACCTTTGATTAGACAGAAACAAGTGTTATTAATTTTAGGGAGAATTGTGCTCAACTTTAGCGCATCTTCAAGCAGAGAAAAATTAAATGAGATTGTGCCACTAGAAGTGATAAGTGTGAGAGTTGCAGTAGTCCTGTAATGTATGGTTACTAGTCTTCACTGCTCTCACACTTCCTGCTACTTGTGATACACTGGTGACACCATGACTGAAGACACAGCAGGAAGTGAGAGGAAATCTCTTTAAAGTGAGGACATGGGCGTAGCATAAGGGGTTGCAGGGGTCACAATCGCAACCCCACCCATAGCTCCAGGGTGCTCCTGCAGCCTCCTTGTCAAATTATCACATCCTCCACAAAGTCCAGCTCCGATCTGCCCTAGGGTCCCACAGCCATGCTTCAGTACTGGGCTTCCACTTTGCCTTCTACAGTCCACACCCATCCGTTCTCATGTGGCTGGGGAGAAGCTGTGAGCCATCTCCTGAATGGAGAGGAGCACAGGGTGAGAACAGCCCAGGATGGGGAAGCATCTGTGCTGTGTGCTGGCAACATGGAATGGTAACCAAGCTCAGCGAGGCAAGAGGAGGAGAGTGCCATCCTGTAGCCATGATGGGACCGATGCCACTGGTGAGGTAAGACACTGCTCAGTGTCTCCTAGTCACCAGCTGGGACTCTCTGTACCCCCACCCGGGGATGTCCGCTTACCCCACTTCCCTGACAATGGGGAAAAGACACACACCTCCGGGAGGTGACCTTCCCCCAACACCTGCCAACACTGACCGAAAAAATGCCAGAAATTGCTTAAACAAATCCCTTCTAAGGGGCTGCAGGCTCCAGATTTTGCATCACATGGCTTTGCCCCCCCCCAGATCTAAGTTGCACCCCCCACCCCCAAAGCCCCCTGACCACCCCCTCTGCCCTGGATGCTATGCCCGGCTGCTGAGCTCCTTTCCCATTACAGCACTCTATACTGCTCTTCCTCCAGAGGGCTGAAATCACATTCCTTTACATCACAGTCAGTCAGCCACAATCTGCACAGGGTGTATCCGCCTACTGCAATTACACTGCCTTTCTGACCATGGAATTTCACAGGTCAGAATGGCAACATAAAAGCCAGATACACCCTGTGCAGGCTGACAGGCTGTGTGTAAAGGAATGTGATTTCAGCCCTGTGTAGTGTGTGTGTGTGGGGGCTGTATACAGTGCTGGGATGGGAAAGGAGCTCTGCCAAGTGACCTGCCAGGGGTCCCTGTCCTCTGATTCTCCAGCGATGATCCCTGTCCTCTTATTCTCAAGTGGCGATCCCTGTCCTCTGATGTAAGGAGGAAGTCTGGGAACTCAAAACTCTTAAGCCACTTTGAATATCTTGGCGTGCGGTGGGTGTATCTGCATGCACAGTGGAAGTGGTGGATGGTAGTGGGGGGGGGGGGCAGGTCAACTTTTGCATTGGGGCCCACAAGCTTCAAGCTACGCAATTCCCTTCTTAGATAGTTGCCGCCAAAATAGGTGCCCTCATTGAAAGATTTACTATCACCTCTTGTTTTGTGAAAACAGTTGAATTTCCCATCACTTTCTGTCTAAGGTATCCTATAGATTAGGGGTCTCCAAACCGTGGCCCACCAGTTGTTCAGGAACTACAATTCCCATCATGCCTAGTCATGTCTGTGAATGTCAGAGATTTACAATACCTTATGGGACGTGTAGCTCCACAACAGCTGGTGGGCCGTAGTTTGGAGATCCCTGCAGGATTTTTTTTTTCATTCAACCAGCAAGTTTAACCAAACAAAAATGATGATACCATCATCCACACATTCTAGGTGGATGGGGAAATCCTCCCACTGTGCCTTTGTATTCTGACACCAGGGAGACTTCCTCGCCGTCAGAATACACTGATGGCTATATGCTGGTGGCACTGATTGAGTGGCAAAAATCCCACAGGGCGGTTGTACAGAAGTCTATCGATAGATTGATCCCATACATGAATAGAAATTTTGATTTGTACAGTGGGGAAACGAACAGTAATTACATGTAAAGTGCTGCATTAGATACCAGTAATAAAAATAAAACACCTCATAGGGGTCTATCCAAAACTAATTAAAAAAAAGTTTTGGCTATACACTTTAACAATAAACTCAAGCCCACCACATGTTACAACTTTAACATAGTTTAAAGACAACTGAAGTATTGTATAGTTTTTTTTTTCTTATAGCCTATAGTACCACCATATGTTATGATTTTTACAAATTTTTGCTAGAAAATGCTTTCCTACTCTCCCACTGAAGCTCCTGGTGGCAATACCCCTTATCACACGTGTCTTCACACAGTGGTGTCCATTTATGAAGCAGTGGAAAATTTCCACTGCTCAGTTCACTGGCATTCACAGAGGAGATCGGTCTCCTCTGAGTGCCTGTTTATGAAGCGGTGTAGATCGATTCTCCTTTTAAGAAGTGAAGCGATCTACAAACGCTTAGAACAGTGGAGATCGCCCCCTGATACTGTAATCTCATGAGACATAGCAAGATTACAGCACCAGAAATTCACTGAAACACTCTGGTGCCGTTTATTAACCACTTCAGCCCCGGAAGGATTTCCAGCTTTAGGACCGGAGCCCTTTTTGCAATTTGGCACTTCGCCGCTTCAAATGGTAATTGCGCGGTCATGCAATGCAGTAGCCAAACGAAATTTGCGTCCTTTTTTTCCCACAAATAGAGCTTTCTTTTGGTGGTATTTGTTTACCACTGCACTTTTTAATTTTTGCGATATAAACAAAAATATAACGGAAATTTTGAAACAAAATGATATTTTCAACTTTATGTTATTACAAAAATACAATAAACTAAATTTTAGTCATAAATCACGTCACCATTTGTTTATGGTGGTTTTCTTTCGAGATAAACACCCTTTTTTTCCTGCGTTTAAAGCAAACCGATGACGTAACGTACTGGCGCGTTAATGGTAAACTTCGCCGCTTCACGGTTTAACGTTTTTCCCGAGGCCAGGATTTCGACCTTTAGGAAGGCCCCGACTTCACCAATTATTTGCCGTGGTCTCACAAAGTCACTTAAAGACCACGACATTAGAACGATACAGAGTACTCTAATGTCATAGTCCCCCGCTAGAGGTGACAAGATTCGCAAAC
>BLSH010428314.1:863439-883361 GCA_018402905.1 Glandirana rugosa | reverse complement strand
TTTTCACCTAACTAGGCCTAGTACTAGCCTAACCTAATACTGATTTAGCGTCACAAGGTCACATGTACAGCGATCGCTAAAAATCAGATCGCTGCACTATGTGATTCTGTGACAGGGGGGTGACAGGTAGTGAAAGGGTTAACTGGGGGGCGATCAGGGGGCGATCAAGGGGTTAAATGTGCCTATGTGGCCTGGTGTTAGTGTAGTGTTGGTGCACTCACGTTTCTAGATGCTTCTTCTTCCTCTCTGATGTCGAAAAGGACTTCAGAGAGGAAGAGGAGTGAACTTCCCCTGCCTCTGTTTACATTTACAGAGGCAGGGGAATAATGTCATTGGCAGGGCGATCTACAGGGCCAGGCCAAAAATCATTGGCCTGGCGCTGTAGATTGAAAGGCCCTCTGCCGAATGCTGTTGGGGCGCGCGCGCGCACACGGCAACGAGTTCGTGGCAGCCGTCGTACGACGGCGTTTTGCGTTACAGAGCCACTTTGTCGCCGTCAAATGCCGATCAGCGGTCGGCAAGTGGTTAAGCAGCAGCAAATTATCACTGCTCAGTACACGGACATTCTCAGAGGAGACCACCCACCTAGTTAATAAAATTATTAGTTCCACCTACACAATATATATGTATGTATGTATGTATGTATGTATGTATGTGTGTGTGTGTGTGTATATATATATATATATATATATATATATATATATATACACATATACATACATACATACATACATACACACTATATATACAGTATCTCCGTTTGAGGATGCCCCACACATGCTCAATAGGGTTTAGGTCTGGAGACATGCTTGGCCAGTCCATCACCTTTACCTTCGGCTTCTTTAGCAAGGCAGTGGTCGTCTTGGAGGTGTGTTTGGGGTCGTTATCATGTTGGAATACTGCCCTGCGGCCCAGTCTCCGAAGGGAGGGGATCATACTCTGCTTTAGTAAGTCACAGTACATGTTAGCATTCATGGTTCCCTCAATGAACTGTAGCTCCCCAGTGCCGGCAGCACTTATGCAGCCCCAGACCATAACACTCCCACCTCCTTGCTAGACTGTAGGCAAGACACACTTGTCTTTGTACTCCTCACCTGGTTGCCGCCACACACGCTTGACACCATCTGAACCAAATAAGTTTATCTTGGTCTCATCAGACCACAGGTCATGGTTCCAGTAATCCATGTCCTTAGTCTGGTTGTCTTTAGCAAACTGTTTGTGGACTTTCTTGTGCATCATCTTTAGAAGAGGCTTTCTTCTGGGACGACAGCCATGCAGACCAATTTTATGCAGTGTGCGGCGTATGGTCTGAGCACTGACAGGCTGACCCCCCGACCCCTTGAACCTCTGCAGCAATGCTGGCAGCACTCATACATCTATTTCCCAAAGACAGCCTTTGGATATGTTGCCAAGCACGGGCACTCAGCTTCTTTGGTCGACCATGGCAAGGCCTGTTCTGAGTGGAACCTGTCCTGTTAAACCACTGTATGGTCTTGGCCACCATGCTGCAGCTCAGTTTCAGGGTCTTGGCAGTCTTCTTATAGCCTAGGCCATCTTTATGTAGAGCTGTGCACTCACTACTTTACATAATATTAAAGTGTAATTTCTTCAGTGTTGTCACATAAAAAATATAATAAAATATTTACAAAAATGTGAGGGGTGTACTCTCTTTTGTTAGATACTGTGTGTATATATATATATATACACTTACTGTGTCAGTCAGTGACAGCTTCTCTGTGTGCAGAGATGATTGGCAGAGAACATATTCTCCCCCCGATCATCTCTGTTTCGTAAACCGATGATGAACTGAGATCGCTGCTGTTCACAGTTTCATAAATGGACACCAGAGTTCAGTGGTCAGAGAGAGAGGATGTGTATCAAACCAGGCCTGTTACATTATGGAGTGCATGGGACAGTATCTGGATGTCCTTAAAATAATATGTAAACTGTTTTAATTAAAGGTATCCCATATATATCATATCATACTGTCCAAATCCCATATATAAAAATCATGTATCTAATGTCTATAGATACATAGAGTGTTTGGTATGTTGCCAATATTTTATATTTTATTATTATATATTTGAGGGGGCAAACACAAAAATGGCATGCATGATGCAGTCTGTTACTAGCATTAACACGTTTTTGTTTTTCTGAGTCTCCACTTGAACAACCATTATTATACCACTTCCTTTAACAGGTCATGTTGCCCAGCAAAAGTAGCAGTTAAAGAATTGGGATAAACCATATAACACAGACAGGGGTGCTTTCGCCAGTCAGCTTTTACTCCTATGGTTTAAAGCCCGACTCCAGGCACAGTATTTTTTTTTATTTTTACATTTTTTTAAGCATTTGAATCTTTACTAAGACTCACTTTTAATTCATAAACCTTGTTTTCAAAAGAAAACCTATTGCTGTAGCTACCTAAATAGCTAAAGTTGGGCTTAATATCACTACCTGAAAACTCTACTGTGCAATTTTTACTGATCAACAGTTAACAAAACTGTCCTGGAGGGGGACTGAAAAACTGCATCATACAGTACATGTCATTTTTTTATTGACTATAGTTCTTTAATGTAATGTGGGCTATTGCACATATCCTCAGTGTTTCAGCATGTGACAAGATTGTTTTCTGACAGAATACACAAGTTAAAAAAGTACTAACAAAAATGTGTATTTTAGTATTTTGTTTCCCACTCAATATGTGTCTCTATTTACCTCCTCAGTACATAGTGATGTTTGTCGTGAAAGTGGTAACAGGTCAAGTTAAAGAAGTGAACGATGTCCGGGAGTATGATATGTCTGAAAACCAGAAAGCAAAAGTCTTAAATGATTCTAAAACATTTTCACTCAAGAACACTTCGGACAACAAGTAAGTCCAATGGCTGTCTATAATACTGAATGAATTGGCAATTCAGAAATTAACATGTTGCGGATACAACTTTGAAAGCTTATAGAGAATTAATTTGAAACTCATGCAATAACTAATGCAATAATACAAATTAAAACTTTGACAGGTCAGTTACAGTTTTCCAGCACCTGGTTCCACAATGGACACATGAGTATTAGTTACCACATTACATTGAGGCCTCATACACACGGACGTTTATTGACGCCGGCGTTTTCTGGCGTTTTTTGCAGCTCTCCATGTTAGTCAATGGCCCCATAAAAACGTCGGCGTTTTTGAGCTGTAGATGGCGTCGGCGTTAGTGAGCTGAAACTAGAACCCACAGCCATCGCGTTCTGAGGCTGTAACGTTTTGGCATTTTTTGACGCCGACGCCACAATATGCCAACAAACGCCAACAAACGCCACCTATTATTATACCAGCGTTTTCCGGCGTTTTTGACGCCAACGTTTTTAGGTTGAAAAATAGCAGAGGGATGATTTTTTTAAAAAACGCCTATTGACGCCGACGCTCACTAACGCTCAAAAACGCCGATGCATAACGCCGAAAAACGCAGACTTTTTTTCCTTGACGTCGGGCCCGACGTTTTGTTTATTTTTTTAGAAACGTCCGTGTGTATGAGGCCTTAATATAATTCCATACCGCAGCGCAGAGGTCACTCTTAGATGCTGCTGATTTCAAGTTTATGCAGCTCCTATAAACAGATTGTGGTTACATAAAATTGGATTTAGAGATTCCCCTCTTTGAACTAGATGCCGTCGAGACCCAGGCATTCTTATCTACATAAAACACACAAAAATATCCACGCTCAGACTAAATACTAAGAACAAATCAATATAAAACATAGGATGCAGTGCTTTTCATTAAAAATGTGGTCCTTTTCCCATAAGAAAAATGAAAGCTTGACATAATTAACAAGACTTCCAATATCATAAATATATAGTACATATAAAGTCATTTTCCTTTAAGGGAAATTACAGCTGAACAGGATAGACAGGAACATAAATCCAGATTGGAGATCACCACCGACACACACAGCCTCTTACCAAATATATTTGACCGCCCTATTACAGAGGGTCAAACAAGCACATATGTGATCCTTAGGCAGCTCCCAGGGTGGTCTCCTTCCTCTGATAACTTGCCACATATAGTTCCTTCCACATTCTGATGCTCACGCCAGAGATGATTCTCCCATAAGCACACCAGATTGATCCACAGTGTGTGTCTCTCAATGAGAAAAAAATAACCTCTTCGTAGCATGATATGTTTTAAAACACCATGAAGATAAGAAAAAGCCACTCACATGAACGTCACTAAAATAAGCAGTGAATGTACTTAGTAAACCTTCCACCCGAAAAGATGGTTTCGTTCCTGGTGCCGCGATGATGTCACACACCAGGCGTACGCGTTTCATAATAAGAAACCTGTTATTTGCCTTAAAGGAAAAGGACTTTATATGTACTATACATTATTTATGATATTGTAGGTCTTGTTTATTACATCAAGCTGTCATTTCTCTTATGGGAAAAGGACTTGTTTTACACTTTTTTTTTTTTATGAAAAGCGCTTCATCCCATGTTTTATATTGTTCTGATCCACATGTTGTGGCAGTTTCCCAAACTATTTGAATATTGACAAAAAATAGTAGATATGATAAACATTATATACGATATTCAAATTCCCTCTGTCCCGCTAAGTTTTGGTTTTGGGGGAGCTGAGTTTTTTGGAGTTTAATAACTCTTCAATGCTAGCTTATTAATGTCTCACATTTTTGGCTAGGAAGTGACTTTCACCTGCCCCTCCAACAGTTGATGATTGCATTAAGGAAGATAATCTCTTTCTCTTTGGAGAAAAATTGACGTATCAAAAAAGAGGATGCCCTAATAAATTTTAAAAAATTTGGTTTGCATGGCTTAAAGCTCCTCCGGTGATCCTACTGGAAGGTATCCGAGATAGGTTACTATGGTAATATATGGTAATATAGTCATATATAGGGGTTGATTTACTAAAGATGGAGAGTGCAAAAACCGGTGAAGCTGAGCATGCTAGCCAATCAGCTTCTAACCTCAGCTTGTTCAATCATGCTTTGACAATAAAACCTTGAAGCTGATTGAAACTGGTTTCTGTGTGGAGCTGCACCAATTTTTTCAAGCTTTAGTAAATCAACCCCACAGTATCTACTTCCTATGCTATTTTTGCGTAAGGTATATCTATGGCCAAACTTATATATAAGGCTCATACTGCTGTACAGGAGTATAACTCCCAGAGTAGGTTTGGATGGATTGGTATTTTTCCCCCTTTCTTTCTTTGAATACTGTACATTGCAGCCCTTTTTTGTTGTTGTTTTACTTGTAATTGTTTTCTTTTTTTTTTCTGGTTGTTTGTGATGTGTCTTATGTATCTTTGTATAAGGAAAAAAAGTTCAATAAAAAGGAATAAACATAATAGTAAACAGATTGTTAATCATCATTAAAGACAGAGTACATCTTTTAACAAGAGAGAGTTATATAGGTATAGATTTATAATTTTGTAGTGCTTCCAGAGTTGAACCCCGTCTTGTGTGTAATAGTGCTCCAAAAATCCAAAAGGCATGTGTTAACCTCCTCCCAACCAGCCCTGACATCCCTTTAAATGGGTCTTTATGCCTTGGCAATGGGATAGATGTCCCAGTTACCTGATCACTGTGATGGCTGTCACAGTAGTTAGATGATCCATAGCCCATTCCATTGGCTCCCGATCATGACTGAAGACGACTTGGCTGCTCATGGACCCATGCCTTATATACAGTGTGTGGATGACAAGCGGTTAATGCACTTTCCTCGAATAAGATCCTTACTCACCAAAAGGAAAGACTCCTTTTGTACACAATAACTCAAACTACATTTAAGCCCTGCCATACATGAATCAAAATATGGCTGGTTCAGCAAGGACCAGACGAATTTTGATCCCTGCCACTAGCAGTAATCATTGCATCTTGCCAGCTGGGAAGGGTTCCCACGCCCCCGTTGGCAGAATACAATAGTGCTGTGGGAGGAACCGTCAGTGTTGACAGGGGAATCAAGCTATTTTCTTTCCTTGTGGTGGAAGGAAAGAAAAATGTGTCATTTATGGCCTGCTTTGGAAGGAGGAGCAGAGCCAAGTAAGGGAGGTCTGGAAAACTTTGGCTTGGGGAACAGTAACACAACCACCTAGCCCTTTCATGGTAGGGCAGACTTCTGTGGGCTGCAGCGATTTGCGGGACATAGTTTATTATGCCATACCTATACATCTTCCAGAGTCAGCTTATTTTGTAGCTTGGGGACAAAGGACATCAATGCTGGAAGACTGGAATGTCTGAAAAGGGGACAGGTAGCTATATAAAACCCACCATGTATCACTGACTGCAAGTACCCCTAGTAGAGATCTGAATGATCGCCAGTCAGGGCCACCAGTGCAAGGTTATGTAAAAACACATTAAAAACACCAGTCAAAATACTTAAAAAAAAGAAAAAGCAACAAGGCATCCAGTTATGCTGCTGCTATGACACAACACCACAGGGACTCCAACTTACATGTTTCATGCAATCAGGCTTCTTCAGGGGCTTATGTTGATATCATGACTCAGGGCTTCCTCCAATGAAAAATAAAGCTAATAAAGTCATTATATTTCATAGATTAAAAGGGTTGTTTCAGCCAATATAGGACTCATGCCTTGCCCCCTTTCTTAAAAGCCAGGGTTAAGCTCTCTGGGAATTTAATCACGTAAGCTATCTATTAGAAGATGTAAGCCATCACCTCTGCTGTTTAAACATGTGGGTGACCTTATACAAGCATTACTTTACATGGCCAGCAGAATAGTAGGAAAGGTATGCAGTGAAGATAGGGAACGCATTTCACTTTATACAATTTTGACAAGCTACAGGTACATTACATTACATAATTATCGTAATTGCAGAATGTAAACAAAACAAAAAATCCTTTCATATATGTAATGCATTTTAAAGTAAATCATTATAGTAATGTATTGCTATATTTCTTTAACACAGGCAGTCCATGGTAAATGGTTTTGTAAAGAAAAAGAGAGTATAGCAACCGCAGATCGGTCTTCTCTGATGCAGAGGTCCCGCGCCCTTATCTCCATCCAGTCAAAAGACAATTTCATGTTTACTGTCAATAATGTGTTACAACGAACTGACATTTAATTTAATTTAGCTACTGTATTGTCAGATCTGCTATATAATTCTCCCAATCTTGAAACTAGAGTATTAACTTGTTATTATTATTACCATTATTACCTCTTTTATTTTTTTTTTAAGGTGCTTTTGCTGCAGAATTAATGAAATGTTACAGTATTTCTTAAATATAACAAACTAAAAATAATAGCGTTTGTTTGTTTTTTTCTTGCGTTGCTGGGATTTAATTACTGCATGGTATACATTTTGATGTTTAGGCTGAAATGCCACTACAATATATATCTACAATTAGTCAAGATTAAAAATCAAAATGAATCACATTAGAAGAGGCAGCAATGTTAAGCTTACGGAAACCTCTAATCCAGCCTATTTAATAATATAGCTATTAAAAAATTACTTTTGGCGTTCTGTTCTCATAACATAAATATCAATTATAGTCCTGAAAAGCTAGAGAGATCTCAATCCAGGTTTCATTTTCCACAAGTTTCTAACATTGCTGCTTCTTTAGTGGGTTCTGTGCAAGAGGCATAAACTGATGCCTGTTAGTGCTTCCTCATAAGAAACAAGTGTCAGTGAAGGAGCAGGTGGTGGTACCAAGAAGGAGGTTACTTCAGGCTGTAACTGTTCCTTTATGAAAGCAATGATCATAAAGTTCATTTTTTTTACCTTAGGTCCATTGTTAACGTGCACACCTGCCAATACTATGGGCATGAAACTATTTACATATTCATACCAAGCAGTAAGCCCCCATTTACACCTGAGAGTTTTGTATTGTGTTTATGCCTGACTACACCCAACATCCCGAATCTCATTGTCTGTAATTGTGCCTGTTCACATTTCAACACTTAAGCCTAGTACACACAGGCCGAATATTGGGCGACATAGATATATTCAGCCCATGTGTATTGCAGCCGGTCCAACAGAAGCCGGCCGTTTGGAAGGGGCATGACTGAAAAAGTTCTGCTGATTGGCTCCCTATCAGCGCTCACAGCCAATGGCTGAGATTGCTGACCGGACTGTTCTTGTGGAAGGTGGGCCATCCCCCTGTCAGGACACAATAGCACAGCAGGGGAGATCGCTGTACTAACATGGGATAGTTAATACAGTGGCTCCTCCTGAGCTGTCAGTTTTTTTTTTGCGTTCAGTCCTGTTGAGTTGAACGAAGAAAATAAACTAGTAGTGTGTACCAGGTTAAAGTCACTAATATGCTCTACGCCCTGCGCTCAAATAAATAAATAAACTTTTATAGCCTAATCAGGTGTTTTTAGCTACATAGATTTCTATAGGTGTGCTTGTTTTTACCACCTAAAGAACTGCTCTCCTTCTCTAGAATTGCTCTCCTCCCCTTTCCCAGCCCAGGAAAAGAATTGAAGTTGGATACACCTGCAAAAAATGCTTGTAAAACACTTGAAAAATGCTTTAAATGCCCAATGTATCAAAATCAGGAATACATTTTGCTCAGATGTTCAGCTTTAAAACAAGACATCATTAACTTATTTAGCTGATTGTACTGAGAAATAATGCATTCTCAAAATCTCAAGGACTCTGAAATCAAGTTCTTAAAAGATTTAAAGCCAGGCCTCAGCCACTTCTCTAGCTGCTCACAATGAAACGTAATTAATTCTGAAAATCTCAACATGGACTCTGAAGTCAGTTTATAATCTACTCTCAGATTTCTGTGCCTCTGTTGTGAAATTTAGGCCTTGGCAGGTGAACGTAGCAAACAAACACTTTTGCGCATTAATGCGATGTCCGGGTAGTCTATTGCTCAAGGGATGGTCTCTCTGGCCTTGCTACCCTCCAGGATAGGGGATATCCTAATTGTAACAGAGAGAAATGAAGAAAAAGAGGGCGCACTAACCTAGTGCATTATTACAAATATATTTAATAATGAAAACAAATTAAAAACTACTCCTGGACTCTGAACTCTCCTTTTGGCCCCACATCCATTCACTTTCTAAGGCTTGCCGCCTCAATCTCCGCAACATCTCTAAAATACGTCCCTTCCTAACCAATGAAACCACAAAGCTCCTGATTCACTCCCTGGTCATCTCTCGCCTCGACTACTGCAACTCCCTCCTCACTGGCCTACCTTTAAATAGACTAGCCCCTCTCCAGTCCATCATGAATGCCGCTGCCAGACTCATCCACCTTACAAACCGTTCAACGTCTGCCACCCCCCTCTGCCAATCCCTCCATTGGCTACCACTCGCCCAACGAATTAAATTTAAAATACTAACAATCAGCTACAAAGCCATCCACAACTCTGCTCCCAGCTACATCACCAACCTTGTCTCAAAATACCAACCTAACCGTCCTCTTCGCTCCTCCTAAGACCTCCTGCTCCCAAGCTCCCTCATCACCTCCTCTCATACTCGCCTCCAAGACTTCTCCCGAGCCTCTCCCATCCTCTGGAACTCCCTACCCCAATCGGTCAGACTGTCCCCAAATCTATCCACCTTCAAGCGATCCCTGAAAACGCTTCTCTTCAGGGAAGCCTATCCTGCCACCACCTAATAGGATCACCGCTGATCACAGTTCACTTTCGGTTTATGAAACAGAGATATTCGGGGGGAGAACCTTTTCTCCGCTGATTATCTCTACACACGGAGAAGCTGTCATTCACTGACACAGAAACTGACAGTTTATGATGCTGCAATCTCAGCACTTCACTGGCGATCTGGGTCAGAATTCACCCTCCCCGATACACCAGCTCAGAGCTGGTGAACGGGGGGGGGGGTGAAGAGGGAATCCCCGGGAAGGAGGAAGATTATAGACTTCCTCCTGCCTCGTTCAGACCCCCAACACAGTAACCATGCCCACCTAACCATGTACACGTATATATAATGTATGTGTGTATATATAATGTGTGTATGTGTTTATATATACATATATATAGTGTAGGGGGCTAATAATTTTATTAAGGAGATGGGCGATCTCCTCCGTGAATGTCCGTTACTGAGCAGTGATAATTTATCACTGCTTAAAAAACCGACATCTCAGTGTATCAGTGAATTTCTGGTACCGTAATCTCGTAATATCTCACGAGATTACAGTATTAGGGGGCATTCTCTACTGTTTGAACCGTTTGTAGATCTCTTCACTTCACAAGAGTGAAAAAAATTAAAATAAACTGGCAAACTCTGTGAATGCTGGAGAATGAAGCAATGGATTTTTTCCACTGCTTCATAAATGGACACCTAAGTGGTAAGTGGTGTCAGAGTAGCTCAAACAATAGAAGAAAAGTATTAGTATATCCCACAATTATTAGAAAATTGTCAATATTTATGTTTATGTTTGAGGACATGTGTTATACAGTATGCCCTAAAGCTGCATTCACACTTGGCGTTTTCTGAACGTGTGCAAAAATGCACAGAAAACTTGCATTTTGCTGTACAAAAATCACCCTGCAAACACACATAACGCTTGTGGTGCCATTAATTGCTAATTGTACCCTAAACACGGTTAGCAGATACACATTTTGCAGCTCATTTTTTCACATGGCAAACTTGCTCCATACGTGCCAAAATGCACGCTGAAAAAATGCACAACGCTCCACGCCCAAAAAGATTATGTAGCTTCTTTGGGTGTTTGCCACACATAGGGCAGTCCATTCAAGCAAACAGGCTGGTCTATGCGTGAAGTGCGGAAACGCACAAAAAAAGGGGAAAAATAAAAAACTTGAGCCGGACTGCATGTTCCTGCTACATGAAGTATGAATGTGGCCTAAAAGTAGCAATATTTGAACGAGCAGCTTCAGACAATAGCTACATTCCTAATTAGAAACAAAAGAAACTGTGCTATCTGCCAAGAGATTTCCAAAATATTGGATATTAACCCAGCTACCTATGCTATGTTATATGGCTATTTAGCCTAATAAGAGTGCTATCTCTATACAGAGCCTGCAGTTCGGAAGGCTCTCTTTTCATTGTCCTGCAGCAGTGAAGGGGAATAAAGCAGGCTTAGTACACAGAGCAACAGCTGCTGAACTAGTAATGGAGGCCCAGTATGTGTTAAGGGTCATAATGTAACTCTGTTAGGAACATGCAAACTACATAGAAGTATATTGAAAGGGTAAAAAGATGCATACATAGCACTATGTCAGGAACATGCTGAGTGCATGGAACAATTTTCAGGGAAGTATCAACCACACTGAGAACTCATCTAGAAACATGCAGAGTAAAAGAAGTATGCTTCTAGGGACATTTTGTCTAATTGGATATCTACTGTGGAAAAGCTGACTCCCTGAGAGGTCATGCTATGCACACTTGTACACTCTGCCAGGGAAACACTGTATGCATTGGGCACCACACAAGGCACAAGGAACTCTCTGCAAGGACAATGCTAACCACACTGGACACTCTACCAGGGAAACGCTGTATACACTGGGCACCACACAAGGCACTCTCTGCAAGGGCAATGTTAACCACACTGGACACTCTGCCAGGGAAACGCTGTATACATTGGGCACCACACAACGCGCCAGAAACTCTCTGCAAGGACAATGCTAACCACACTGGACATTCTGCCAGGGAAACGCTGTATACATTGGGCACCACACAACGCGCCAGAAACTCTCTGCAAGGACAATGCTAACCACACTGGACACTCTGCCAGGGAAACGCTGTATACATTGGGCACCACACAATGCACAAGGAACACTCTGCAAGAACAATGCTAACCACGCTGGACACTCATGTTATGTAGGATTTTTTGTCAGGTATAAGCTAATAAGCTATAAGTGATCTTCTGTAAGGACTATGCTGACTACACTTAATACTCAGTTAGAGACATGTCTGTCTATGTTGGATTGTTTGCCATGAACACACACAACACAATGGAAACTGTCAGGGATATACTGAGTACACTCAGTGCTCTGCCAGAGATATAGTGAGCATAAAAGGACACTTGAACATAAAGGATTTTCTGCCAGGGACATGCTGTCACAAGGATCACTGAGACAGGGACAAACAGCACTTTGTCTAGGACACGGTGACTATATATTATTTATTACAGGTGCTTATGTAGCACCATCAATTTACGCAGCTCTTTACATATACATTGTACATTCACATCAGTCCCTGCCCTCAAGGAGCTACAATCTTAGGTCCCTAACTCACATTCATACTAGGGCCAATTTACCTACCAGCATGTCTTTGGAGTGTGGTAGGAAACCCACACAGGCACAAGAAGAACATGCAAACTCCAAGCAGCTAATGTCATGACTGATGACCCTAGTGCTGTTAGGTGGAAGTGCTAACCACCTGGCCACTCTTCTGCCCAATATATGAAGCATTCTGACAGGGACACGTTTATCGCAATGAGCACTCTGTCAGGGGCACATTAACTATATGAGATTCTCCGCCAGGGACCTTCCAGGTCTGCCAGGAGTAAATTAGCTAAGGATATAATGGAGTCGATTTACTAAAACTGGAGAGTGTAAGATCTAGTGCAGCTGTGCTTGTTTAATTAAGCTTTGCCAAATAATCATGGAAGCTGCTGGCTTCTGTGCAGAGCTGCACCAGATTTTGCACGCTCCAGTTTTAGTAAATCACCCCGATGAATGCATAGGGCATGCTACCAAGAACATGCTAAAGCCATGGAACACACTACCTGGCACATTCTGAGCACAGGGTATTCTTTTCCAAGGACATACTCATTATATATATGAAGCACTGTACTAAGCATACAGAACACTGGGAACACTCTGCCAGGGGTACATTAACTATATGAGATTCTCCGCCAGGGACCTTCCAGGTCTGCCAGGAGTAAATTAGCTAAGGATATAATGGGGTCGATTTACTAAAGCTGGAGAGTGCAATATCTGGTGCAGCTGTGCTGGGTACTGTCCCTCCCTCTCCCTTCTCCAGTCTGGGCTGTCCCTGTCAACCCTCCAGATCACTCTGTTTAGGAATGGGAATGGGGTGTCAGTGGAAGATTGAGGGATCTCGGTGCTGGATCAGCTGATCAGTATGCTGACTCTCTACACTTCTCCCTGACCCCCCCTCCCCTCCTTCCCTCCTTCCATGGCCTGCACTCACCTGGCACCACCTCTGATCAGGAGCTCATGTGAGAAAATTCCTCCCGACTCTATCATATGGGCGGAGGAAAGAAGAGACTCGCTATCACACTCATTTTCGGGCTCCGGCTGTCACTGAGGTATCAGGTACAGACTCAGTGAGAGTGCCACGGCTATGCGGACAGCGCTGCAGCCCGCAACAATCTCATCAAGTCTGCACCCTGCTCTGCCGCCCCTCTCAACTTGCCGCCTGGGTCCCATGGATATACCACCACCCCTGCATATACCACCACCCCCATACTTAAAAAGGCCTCACTAAACCCCACCAATCATAACAACCTAAGACCCATCTCCTTACTCCCTTTTGCCTCCAAACTCCTTGAATGTCTTGTCTACAACTGGCTGAGCTGCCACATCATTGAGAATAACCTTCTTGATCCCCTTCAGTCTGGAATTTGCAGGAAACACTCCACAGAAACTGCTCTCCTAAAACTCACAAACTACTTTCTAACAGCTAAAACCAATGGCCACTATTCTGTACTCTTACTCTTGGACCTCTCCGCTGCCTTTGATGCAGTTGACAACCCCCTCCTCCTCAAAAAACTCTATTTCCTTGGTCTCTGTGACTGAACTCTCCGTTGGTTCGAATCCTACCTATCTCACTGCCCCTTCAGTGTCACTTACAACTCTACTTCCTCTTCTCCTATTCCTCTTACCATTGAATTACATAGGCTTTATATAGGCTATCCCCCTTCAGTCCATCATGAATACTGCTGCCAGACTCATCCACCTTAGAAACCACTCAGTGTCTGTTACTCCTCTCTGCCAATCCCTCCTCTGGCTGCCACTTGCCCAAGGAATTAAATTCAAGATTCAACCAGTTTGCATTCCGAGCTTTTGTCTCTGGGACTGGACAGTGAGCCTGTGCCTTCCACCCATTGTTAAATGCCAGAGCCTCATACACTGAGCTAAATGTCCAGTGTGCATGAGGCCTTGATGATAATGTCTTTGGTTATGCCATATAAAGTGCTAACAGGTTTATATTAAAGAATGCAAATAATGATGAGTTGAATATTTTAGATACATGAAAAAATAGGTGCCTGTGATGGTGAAGTTATAGAGCTGGCTACAGATTGAAGAGTTTTCTAACATAAGAATAATGAGTCCTCGCTTCGGCAGGACATATACTAACATAAGAATAATGTTTTAAACTTTTTGCATTACCATCCCATTGTTTAAAGAGAAGTGGAATTATATTACATCTGTTAAACACTTACTCACCATTTCACTGATCTGAGGGATATTTTGATTAGATTACATTACCTTTAGTGCTGATTCAATCATTTCATACTAATGGCAAAAATATGGTGAGAGTGATAAATGGTGCTAATGCATCCTTATTGACAATAAAAGATAATGGCTTTAAAGGAAACCTGTGCTAAGAGAAATATCTGCCTGCCATTACTTACCTCTGCTTCTGAAAACGCTAAAGCCTCGTACACACGATGCGACAGTCGTACGACCGGATGTCCAAAATTGTATGTCGGCTGTTGTGTCTCGCATACTGACGTGCACTAAGTGATCGTACGACCAAGCCTAACGTGGTAACGTGTTACGTGCGTATAAAGAGGAAGTTCAGGTGAATGTGATTTGTGAATTAGGAATGTAGGTTTACACGAACGGACACTTCCGGGCGTTCCTGCGTGTTTTGCACATACAACTTGTTGGACCAACTTCTCTGTACACACGGTACAACAGTCGTACGACCACTTGTTGTTCAACCAAAAGATTTCTAGTCTGCTCATCCAACTTCTGTTGTACGACCGCCACACGTCGGCTGTTCTAACGGTCGGATGATAGTACAACAAGCGTTCATACGACCCTTTTCATACGATCGTCGCACCGTGTGTACGAGGCTTAACTGTCTTGCTGTCATGCTGATCCAGTATTCCATATTTTCTTGTTCATTGGCATTGACAAAAACATACATCGAGAGTTCTGACTTCACAAGCTGCATACTTGTTCCAGGTCAGAAAATATTTAAGTCATCAGCATGAAAGGCGGACTGATCTGCTCATCTCACAGTTTAGAGTAGAGCTTGGGTCATGAGTCCTCGGTAGGCAGCTCTGATATCCAAAGAGACTAAACAATCTATTCTTTTTTAAGAATGTAATGAACAGTTTTTAGGAGGTATGCCTGTGGAACAGTGACATTTCTTCAAAAGAACTTTGGGTTATGAAAGAAAAATCAGCACATGGTGCTGAAGCAAAGACACCCCCTTTGACTTTTAACGCACAAATAAACGTAGTAGATACAGTAAAAAAAAACTGACCAGAGCATTTTTTTGTGATACGACACTGCGATGCTTTAACTGACAATTGGGCGGTCGTGCAACGTTGAAAAAAATCGCAATAGGCGTATATTGATTGGTTCTCACAAAAGTTATAGCGCCTACAAACTATGGGAATAAATTTATTGCATTTTTATTATTTTTGTTTACTAGTAATGGCAACGATCTGCAATTTTTATCAGGATTGCGACATTGCAGCGGACAGATCGGACACTTTTGACACTTTTTTGGGGACCGTTGACATTTATACAGCAATCAGAGCTTTAAATAGCCACTGATAACTGTGTAGATATCACTGGCAGGGAAGGGGTTTATACTAGGGGGCAACAGCAGCTGGTTGGCAAGTGGATTAACATGTGGTAGTATACGGGTATACTTGACATGATTGGGTTTATATTCAATTTATATACTGCATACTGCTATTTGTATTACTTTGGTATTATTTTTATTGCAATGTCAATTGTATTTATCCATCTAGAGGTTTTCTATATCTGTTTTTTTATGATTGCAATAAAATTGTAATTATTTTTTACTGTCCTTACTGTATCTACTACCTTTATTTGTGCCTTAAAAGTCCAAGGGGGTGTGTTTGCTTCAGCACCATGTGCTGATTTTTCTTTCATGTTTATTAGGATGTTGGCACCTCTTGTTCTACACTTTATTCCCACAACATCACTCTAGTTCAAGAACTTCGGGTTATAGTGGTTTCACAAAGAGGAAATCTTGTTTTGGACACAAAATTTAGAAGCCAAAACATTTAAATGGCTGCTTCTCTTCATCAGGGCTGACGACAATAAATATATATCATGTAACTTCACATTAAAAGTACACAGAATGCAAATTCTGGATAAAGAATTAAAGCAACATGTTAATCATTCATAAACTAGATTTCTACTAGAAAGGCTCAGGTTTGCCATCAATTTTTTTTCTCTTACTCCGGTGGCTGTCTATACATATATATGAGTCCATCATGACTGTATAGAAACACATGTTTAATTGTCTTTATTTGTGGGTAATAACGTGTGATGAGAAGTTTTCAACAATGTCATTTATATGATTAATAAAATGGTATTTGGTTTTTTACTTGGTGTAACATTTTTTTTGTAAGGATTTTTTTTCTGTCTTTTCTGTCCAAGCGAACAATATAGTGAAAGGAATATCACTAGTAGCTATATAGACATCAATAACCTCTTTCTATTCTATCCAAATTATAACATAGGTTGACTTTTGGAGTAGGTAAATAAATTGCTATTCTTATGTATCACTATCTGTTTTAATTCTCAGTTGTTTGTAGCTCTGTCTTTATAGATGACTTTGCCAAAAAATATATTTAAAAAGAAGTTTGGTAATTAAAAAAAACAAACAATCATACTCACCTAGTTGGATACAGCATCAGCGCAATGCTGCATCTGTCCCCTGCCACCTCTTAGACTGAGAACTGAACGTTCAGGCTGGATGCACAGCAGTCCGGTGCGAATTCCAGCCTGTTTGCTGCTGAGAAGGAACGGAGTCCGATTTGGTGGCTCCTGTCCATTCTCACAGCGCAACAGCTGCTCGGGGAGGAAGGAGGAAGTGCCGTGAGCAGGGAAAAGATTCCAGTTTAGTGTGGAACACATGTGCGGGGCAGATGTGTTCCCATTGAACTTAATGGGCTGGGAATTTGCGCTGCATTGCACAGAAAATGCACATGTTTTCTTTGCAAGGCGGAGTGCGAATGCACCGCACTTATGTGAACCTGACACCTATGTGAACCTGACACATTGAAAACAATGTGTTTTCAAGTGTCGTGCCAATTGTTCGCATAGGTGTGAACCCAGCCTCAGTGAGCAGAGAGCCGGTGACTGTCAGTCATCATTTCTCTGCTGTGTCCACCCAACGCTCACAGGAGCACCAGGCTGTGGAGGGTACAGGAGTGACTAGTTCAGTCTCTCAGCAGCGTGCAGAGAGGCTAAGCCAGCTGCCAAGCAGGGATCTGGGTGGATTCCGACATTAAAGTTAGGATCTCTCCAGAACCTGGACCTGCTAAATTCCACTGTTGGCTGACATCACTCCAGGTTCCAGAGAGATCCCAACTTTAATGGATCTCAGGAGTGCAGAACTAAGTGCATTCCTATGACCCACAGGAGAAGTAGGTCCAAAATAACTTTGGCCCTACTTCTCCTTTAAGCCCTTAATATCAGCAATGTCCAGAAAGATTGATAAGGATGTTCTATAAACTCATACTTCATAAAAAGCATCTATCCCGGTATTCCAAAACATGGTTACATTCCTCCACCCTCAAACTACTCCACACTTACCTGAATTGTGGACTTCTTCGTTCTGTACACATCTGATATGCTTTAAATTCTGCCCAGCTGTGAGTGGGATCTGTGAATGGAAGGCTACATGTTCCATCTTCCACCTTGTCAGAGGGACTTCTAGATCTCAACGGAGCACAAGTTTGGTGACATCATTGCACTTGTAGTCCACTCTATTTTTTCCAGCCTCATAACCAAAGGTCCGTAGCTCTGTAAGAACCTGGGGCAGGTGGAAAAATCTGCAGTGAAAAAATGTAAAAACAAATGTACATTTTTCATTTTATTAATGTGGGTGCATTTATTACATTTTGCAAAAAGTGGACTATGCCTTTAAATTCATATTAGTGTCTGCATTTTAAACTGGACCAATACTAAATAAAATGTATACAAATAAACACAGTTCTTGTAGTTTGTAAATGAGAATGAAAGACCCCTAAGGTGTAAAATTTTTCTTTAATAGGCCAAATAATTTATCACTCCAGCACCCAGGCAGCAATGTCCATGCGAATAGTCACTGTAGTGATCAAGGAATTGCCCTATCAGAGTAAAAATGTAACATTTTGATATCTTTTTAATACCCTGTAAGTACTATGTGCAGGGTATACATTTACATAACTGCAATTAAATATTAGATAACATAATACAACTACAACTAAAGTACAACTAAAAGCAAATTGTGTCTATTTAGTTTTGGATAGCGTGGACAAGGATTAGAACACTTGTCTGTACAACGTTAGATTCACCCTCTCTATTTGTACTTTTTAACATTATCATTGAAAGTGAAAGTAAAAGTAGATCCCAAATTTTGGGTTGTCCCCAGAAAAGTATCCAATGGTGACACTAGTTCCGGTGGCCTGGTGGTCCCCAAGGGATTCCCTTAATTTGCAAGGATTTCCTCTCACTTCCTTTTTGGGACTATGGGACAGGAAGTGAAGGGAAATCTCTCCAATTGGTTGATGGAAAAGAAAATAAACTGACAGGGGTGCTAACCCTCCCTTACTCTATCCAAAATGAAAAAAAAAGTTTTGCCTATAGTTCTACTTGAATTATTTTAAACATGCATGAAATAGGTGTGGTCATATATGAAAGAACACTTTCAGCTTCTGTTCTTTTAGCTACTTATTTTTATAGGGGGCAAGATTTGTACCAGTATTAGTAAGAGTAGTTTCAGATGGGAGTGCGAGAAGATCCCCTGGTAAATCTGAAGGAGATGAATGTCAGTTTTGTGACATCTACGCCCATTCAGGATGTGAAGGGAAATCTCTCAAATGGGACACAGGCTGCAAAAATAAATGGCCATAAAATGCCACATAGATGGCAAAAATAAAACTGACAGCAACCCTTCCTCACTCTATCTAAAATGAAAAAAAAGTATTGCCTTTCGCTCTACTTGAAGGGGAGAAGTCAAATAAGGAGGCAATTGGGGTTGATTATGGTAAACTAAGGGTTCATAAGGGGTTAAATAGGAATAAATATTTTTAAAAAAACACTTTTCTTTTTTACTTGTTAGGTTGCTTTAACTGACATCATATGCAAAAGTAACAATACCTTTCTAAATACATGCCACATTTTGGTATATGTCATTAATTGTGTTCCACGAATACATGTTTGCCTGCAAAATGCATGGCTGTGTTATTGTACATCTTTGTATTTGTTCTTCACATACTGTAGTGTTACCACAGATGATCAGAGTTATCTGAGACTACATTGTTGCTCCTGAGCAAAATAGTTTGCTTTCAAGTAGAGTTGAGCGAACACCTGGAAGTTCGGGTTCTGCTGGTCCGTCCGAACTTCGGGACAAAGTCCGGGTCCGGGTCCGGACGGAACCCGAACGATCGCACGAACAACGAACGGCTTCAAGCCTGCCTGGTCGTCTTGGGCTTGAAGGTCCACAAGCGAGTTGAGATGAACTTTCGTTTGATAAAACGAGTCCTCGTTGTTACATCAGAGTCTATTGAGACTAGTAGACACCATTGTGATGTCATACACTTCTTGTTTATGTTTCTACATGTTATTGTGTCGGTACGTAAAACGTCCGTTTGTACATAAGCACCTTGTGTTAATTACTGTATATGGTTTTACACCGTACATAAATCTTTCCATAACAATGAAAACGTATACTACAGTCAATTTCGTTGGATTGTTCATTTTTTCTTTTCACAAAAAAATTTTTATA
>BLSH010428314.1:814207-827226 GCA_018402905.1 Glandirana rugosa | reverse complement strand
TACCTATTCCCCATCTTCTACCCCCCTCCCTTTTTCCATCCTCTTCCTCCTCCTCTCCCCTACCCCATGGTTCCCAGCCCCACCCCACTTCCATTTTTTCAGGGGCCAAGAAAGAAGCCCTAGGTGGAGCATCTTACTACTGCTGCTGTTTGTGTGGGCAGGATGTGTTCTGTGCCAATCCCTGCTGACCTTCCTTTCCTATTCATCCCATGTGATTGGCACAGTATCCCACCCACACAAAAAGCAGCAATAATAAGAAGCTCCACCTCCGGGTCCTTCCATAACCCCTGCAAAGTTCTGGAAGAAAGCAAAAAACTCTGGAGGGGAAGGTAGAGGGGGAGTTGTCATTCCAGTATAGCTTTAGCCCAGTGACAGCAATGCCAGAATAGGTGGGATCTGCGAGGGCAGCTTCCCTGCACAGCTCTGCTTAAGGAAACCATATCTATATTATTCAATACTGACACCTTACTGTACCCTCTTACCCCCTGTACGATGTCCACTTACCTACCCCCTGTACTGTGCCCTTTTGCTCCCCCCTGTACTGTATCCTCCTGCCCCCTGTACTGTACCCACTTACCCTCTCCTCGTGCTGTGCCCTCCTGCTCCCTATACTGTCCACTTACCCTCCCCCTATACTGTACCCTCCTAATACAGTTAATTTATCACTTTAATTATTTTTCCCATTATGGGCGTGAGTGGGGCCTCATATCTAAATTTTGCCTAAGGCCTCACAAAGCCTAGAGCCGCCTCTGAAGCAAGCCCTTTGTGTACAGCCGGTGCTCGTGATCCCAGACTTCACAATGGAGTTTGTGGTTCAAACCGATGCCTCTGAGGTGGGACTAGGTGCTGTACTGTCCCAGATCAGAAATGGTGAGGGGCACTCAGTCGTCTACTTAAGCAGGAAGCTTAATAGGCATGAAAGGAATTATGCCATTGTGGAGGAGTGCCTGGCTATCAATTGGACTTTAGAGGCCCTAAAATACTACCTGCTGGGAAGGTCATTCAGGCTAGTCACCGACCATACCCCCCTTAAGTGGATGTGTAACAACCGGGAGAAAAATAGCCGGGTGACTAGGTGGTTCCTGGCCCTACAGCCATTTAAGTTCTCAGTGGAACACAGGGCCGGAAGGCTCCAAAATAACGCAGATGGATTTTTCGTGGTCCCATTGCATGGTCAGGACAGTTGCTCCGCCCCAGGGGCTTGAGCAGAGGAGGGATATGCGAGGCGCCATAATACACGGGTGATACTTGTTGCCTTGCTTGCAATCATTTTGAGGCGAGTAGCAAGAGTCCAAGTCGGGTTTTGCCAGTCACCGTGGCAGGGCTGGTTCCGGCCTGTACATTCTGGTCCACTCAAACCCCTCTCCACCTGCATTTAATGACCAGGAAGTAAGCAGAGGAGAGCTCTATCCTGGATCTCAGAGGGAGAAAGCTGAGTGAGCTCTGTGTGCTAATTTGGACTCAAAGATAACATTTTGCACTGTGCTTAGGTTTTGTGGGTGTCGGGGACAGCCCCACACTGTACAGAGAGGAACCCGATTGTTTAGTTTTAACGCCGAGCGGCAAGGTTTTGTTTTCTGTTTTTTTTTGTGTTTTGATCTTGCAAACCTGTCATAATAAACCTGGCAAGCTGCCAGATTTTAAAGAAACTGACCTCCATGCTGAATCTTTTCCTCTGAAAAATGATCCCCATGAGCTAATCTCCCACAATATATATACATATCATAAAATGTGCGTGTTTGAGCTTTGGGGTGCACAGCCTAATGCAGTGGTTCTCAACCCCTGTCCTCTGAACCCACTAACAGGCCAGGTTTGCAGGATAACTGAAATACATCACAGGTGATATCATTTGCTGCTCAGTGATTCCAGTATTCTAGTCTGCATCTCCCCAAGGTAATACTTAAAATCTGGCCTGTTGGTGGGTCCTGAGGACAGGAGTTAAGAACCACTACTCTAATGCAATAGGCTGCACAACACCAATGAAAGGTGTCATTGACACCCTGTAGGATTCCATCGGGGTGCAGCACCAAAAGTGACGGGGCTTGTGCTTGATTCATGTACCTGTCACAGTCAGGTGCATGAATCTGTTAATTCCACTGGCACTGAGAAAGGAGCGTCCATATTAGACAATTCTTCCTCAGTGCGCTCATTTCCTCCCTGGCCACTGTGCCCGCCACACTGACAGGCTCATGGGAGAGGAGTTTAGTACTGGGGGTGGAGCCTAATGGGGAACTGAGAGACTAGTTCTACATCAGGTCCGCTTTACTTTTTATTGACAGGACATAATTAGAAAAATTCAATAAATCCTTAATGACATTTTCTGGTGGTATAGCCCATTAAAACGGCCTGCACCAGATTCAAAAAACCCCTGTCGCCCGTTTTGGTATCCACCAATTATTAATGCACCAAATTAAAAAATAATTACCTCCAGTTTAGAGATAACAAAATCAGAGTTAACATTAAGACCAGTTTTAAGTTGGCTTACAGAGAGAGGCATTCTGCCTGTCTCTGTTTGCTGTGTAGCAAAGCAGCATATTGACTGCCACTACCTCTTTCCTTTCCCAACTGTCACTGGTTGTTAAAGACACTGTTGACTGTGATGCTACAGTGGGTGAAGCCAGACGGGGAAGCTGAAACAATAGTTCCTCATCAGGTCTGCTCTTTCGTTGTGTTTGACAGCAGGCAGTGGGTGTATTCTCTAGCCAATAGCAGGCTGTCTATTGGCTATGGATCTGCCCACTGCCAATCACAAGGGGAGTGGTCCTGTTGGGGAACTACTGTCTATGAATCCCCATCAGGCTCCACTTACCAAACCTAAAACTCCTTGACCGATTCTTTCTCGCCATGTGACAGGTGCAGCCGCGGGGAAGTAAGTCAACTGCATTGTGGATGGAATGAAGATATGGAGCACTCTGGTCTCAGTGCACCTCCACATGCATCACATCCCCCAAGCATGTTGATCTCATATAGACACTCAGGAAGCAGGGCACATATGGTCCATGATTCATGTACCTGTCTACAACAGACACATGAATGACATTTGTTGTGCGGAGGCATGATGGAATTCTAAATGGTGTTGTAGACACTCTTTATGAGTTTCCCTAAATAGGTATCCCTGACATTTGGGCCTGTTGTTGTTAGCAATATTGTGTCTGCAACAGATGCTCGATATATCCCTACTGTGGAGTTGCCCATTCCCTGTAACAGAAGATTAATAGGACCAGTCTGCCAGTTTCATAGTGTTAGAGAGTGTATCGGGTGTCTCATAAATAAATGAAACAATAGTTAATTCGTATGTGAAATATTTCACACGTTCCAGAGAACAACAAGTGAACATTAGCATTTAACAGTGAAAACAAAAGGCTGCCTTGCAGGGCATTAAGGATTAATTGTGACTTTGTTAATTATGCATGCATCTGTTTGTAACACTGTACTCTGAAGAAATGTGAGTTACTGTCAAGCAGCATTCAGTTAAATGATTTGAACATATAAATGAACAATGATATACAATGTATACAAATTTTATATGGAAAAAGAGATGAGGCTCAGGCGCTGAGGCACTACTATGGGTTTGAGGTGAATCTTGCGGTTCAAGATTTGCAGTCCCAGTGAAATTATGTGCAGAATACTAGGGAGAATTATGTTAAACCATAATGTTTTGCATGTCTTTTCAACTATGCGCAGCAGACTTGGAAGGGCCAGTAAGTCAAAATTTTGGTTAAGCTAGCCCCCAATATAAAAGTAAGGGCACAGAGCAGATGGGACAGTATCAGTCTATGGAAAGTTTCTAGAGGGAAAGGATAGGGAAAGCTGACAAAATGCATTTGGTCAGGGCCGTCTTTAATATTGATTGGACCCTGGGCAAACATTTGCTTGGGCCCTTCCTAATACATTTATCAACTATTTGCGGGCAGTGCAGGCTCAAAGGGAAGCTGCCTTGGGCTCCACAACAATGACTGGGCCCGGGGCAGCTGCCCCTTTTGCCCTGTATTAAAGATGGCCCTGCATTTGGAAATATTATTGGGAAACAGTAGTTAAATCTAATTGGCACTATACCTCTTTGCACAATTTTTATTGTTATTCCAGCTACAGCAAACTACTGGCCAGTTTCTATCTGTCAGTCAAAACAAATCTATTACTGCCTGATGAAAAAGCATTAGATTGGAGTGCTGTTGCTGCATATAACCAAAGTTAACTGTTGCTGAGACTGCCCGTGAAAACAGTATTGTTCTGTAACACCACATATAGCTTTAAAGTGATTGTAAATGATTACCTTGTAAAACAACCCATTCTGTTTAAAATAGAAATGAAAAGCAAAACATTTTTGTATGGCTATTAAAAAACATTATGAATACCTTTTTTCCATTTTTATACAGGTAAGCAACACACATTCCCTCTGTTTTCAGCTGCTTACGAGCTGGGGGAAGGAAAAGCAGCAACACACTGAGTTTCCCAAGTCTGATCATTGGATGAGAGTACACCGAGTTTCCAGCATAGCTAAAGAACTGACCAAGATGTGCTCTCCTGCTTAGTGTGGTCAGTTTGTAACAGGTGTCAGGAAACCTCTTCTTAGTAAAAGATTGCCATTTCCACGGTCGCGCGCACGTGCCGGAAACGGCGCCAAACGGCTCCATTTAAACCCGCTGTGCATTGCAGCAAGTGCTGTCCGTTCTACAGGGTTACCTGTGTCCCCAGCCTTGAGTTTGCCTGAGATTCCCGTTCCTGTGACCCCGGCTTGCTTCCCGATTCTGCTGGTCTTCCGCCTGCACCGACCCGGCTTGCCTACGGCCACTCTTCTGTCTCATCCCTGTGTACCACGTTGCCTGCCAGTTGACAACCCTACCTGCACCCGACTACTCTCTTGCCTGCCCCAATCTGTACCACGCTGCCCGCCTGTTGCCAACCCGGACTGAACCACTACGCTACAACCCACGCACAAGCCCGGAGGAACCCTCCACGCTTGCACCAGTGATCCAACCAAGCCCTCGTGCCTCCCTGCACTCTGGAGCTCCCTGTCTACACTACCAGGGGTTCCGGAATCAGAGTCGTAAGAGAGGTTGCTCTCTGCATAAGTCAGACTCCACCACCAAGATCATGACAGTAACGGACAGCCATGTCCGAGTCTGCGCAGGGGCCCTCTCCAACGGATGAACTCTGTCAGCATTTGGCTGCCCTCACACAGGCCGTTAAGAGGCTACAGACAGGCTACCAACAGCTTGAGGAGCGTATTCCTCACCCGCAGCATCTGCAGACAGTGCGGCAGTGGGTCACACCATAGTGGCCCTGCCCTCCGAGCCTGAGAACGGTTCTCTGGAGATTGGAGACCGCAGCAAATTTTGCACATTCAAGAATGCTTGCCCTTCACGCGCTCCAGCAGGGTCATCATTTTGCGTAGGATTATGTATCGGAGTTTAGGCACTGGTGCGCCGATACAGACTGGAACGACGCAGCCCTGTGTCATCAGTTCAGGCTGGGGTTATCGGAGCCCCTGAAGGATGAACTGGCTCGCATCGGGGTCCCTCGATCTCTGGACACCCTTATAAACCTTGCGATCCAGGTCGACCGACGCCTTAGAGAGCGCAGGGCGGAAAGATCAGTCGGGTCCCCACGACCAACTAGCATATTATCCTGCTACCACCATCCAGCGTCACCAGTCGCTATTCACCCTCCTCCTGCTCCAGATGTGTCTGAGCCCCTGAAGTTGGGGCTTCTTCGTTCCTCACTTACCCCTGAAGAAAAACTGCATCACCAGAGTCATGACCTCTGCCTTTATTGTGGAGACGGCGGGCACTATGTGAGAACCTGTCCGGCTAAGTCCCGCAGGAGTTCTACGGTTAAGTCTGCTGCCTTGTCCAGATTACCTAAGAACTCTTCCCACCTAGCTCTCCCCATTTCGCTGCAACTCCCAGGAAGGAGTATTCCAGTCACTGCAACTATTGACTCAGGTGCCTGTAGTTGCTTCATTGACCAGGCATTTGCTGCTCAACACCTGATCCCTTTGCAGGCCCAAGGAATGGTGGTGAATCTTGCAGATGGGACCACCATCAAGTCAGGTGTGGTCACCCATGAAACCATCCCTCTGTCTACCATTACGGCCGATGGACATCGGGAATTCCTGCATCTTGATGTCATTGGGTCACCCCTATTCCCCATTATTCTCGAATTACCCTGGCTCCAGGCACACAATCCTTCCATTAATTGGATCACTGGTGAAATCAGATTTCAATATACTTACTACCATCAACACTGTCTGCCCAGGGTCCCGAAAACTCCTACAGCTTTACTCTGTCTTGACTCCGACCCGGACCTGGAAACCTGCAAAACCGTCCCACCTGCTTACCATGCTTTCCTCAATGTCTTCAGCCAGAAAGGGGCTGAGGCTCTTCCGCCCCATAGACCCTACGACTGCCCCATCGAGCTCCTTCCCGGAGCCGAAGTGCCCTTTGGAAGGATATTTCCTCTAACCGAGCTGGAACTCACGGCCCTTAAAACTTATTTGGATGATAATCTTAGGAAGGGCTTTATCCGTCCATCCATATCCCCAGCGGGAGCCGGAATCTTTTTTCGTGGAAAAGAAAGATCACACCCTGCAGCCTTGCATCGATTATAGGGAGCTGAATAAAATTACCGTAAAGAATTTGTACCCGCTACCACTTGTACCTGAACTTTTTCAAAGGCTTGGGACGGCCACTGTTTTCACACAACTGGATCTGCGTGGGGCATACAACCTCTTCCGTATAAGAGAAGGTGATGAGTGGAAGACCTCCTTCTGTGCCCGTTTCGGGCATTTCGAATACTTGGTCATGCTCTTCGGCCTCTGCAATGCCCCAGCCACATTCCAGCACTTTGTGAATGATATTTTCAGGGACTATCTGGATCAATTTGTCATTGTATATTTGGGTGACATCCTTATCTTCTCCCCCTCAATGGATGTCCACCGCCAACAGGTTGCAAAAGTGCTTGGCTGCCTCCGGCAACATGGGCTGTATGCCAAGGCTGAGAAATGCCTCTTCGAATGCCAAAGTATCCCATTCCTGGGTCTAGTTATCTCTACCACCGGAATCACGATGGACCCACAAAATGTCTCGGCTATTCTGGACTGGCCAGTACAAACCGACAAGAAGGGTATCCAGCGATTTGTCAGTTTCGCAAACTTCTATCGCAAGTTCATTAAGGGGTTTTCAGCTATTATCACCCCAATCACCCAGCTGGCCAAGTCATATACCAGATTCCATTGGTCCACCCAAGCGCAGACAGCCTTCGAGACCTTGAAAGGACTCTTCACCTCCGCCCCAGTGCTGAGGCATCCTGACCCAGTGCTACCCTATGTCCTGGAGCAGTGCTTTCACAAAGGCAGGGTGCCAAGGCTCTCCTCCACCCAGTGGCTTTCTTCTCACGAAAACTAATGGATCCAGAAAGAAATTATGATGTCGGAGATAGAGAGCTATTGGCTATCAAGGCCGCTCTGGAGGAGTGGCGCTACCTGCTTGAGGGGGCGGCACACCCCATCCTAATCTACACTGATCACAAAAACCTAGAATACCTGAAGACAGCGAAGAGATTGAAACCTCGTCAGGCCCGATGGGCGCTCTTCTTTTCTAGGTTTGTGTTTCATATTACGTATAGGCCGGATCCAAGAACACCAAACCCGACGCGCTTTCCCGTATGTTTGGTGACACAGAGACTGCCACATCCCCGGACACTATCCTTTCACCCAGGAATTTCTTGCTCACCCAAGAAGACCTATTTTCCCAATTCCGACGAGCAGTAGCTCGGATTACCAGCATGCCAGATCCTAAACTACAGAAAAAAGGGGGCTTGTTGTGGTACAGCAACAAAATCTTCATACCTGAGGAGTTACAACTATCAGTTTTTGAACTTTGTCACGACCACAAACTGGCAGGTCACTTCGGTGTCCGTAAGACATCAGAACTGATTCAGCGCACCTTCTGGTGGCCACAAGTGGAGGCAGATTGCAAGAAGTACGTAGGGGCTTGCCTCACCTGTGCCCAAAACAAGGGTAATAAGGCCAAGGCATGGGGCCTGCTCAACTCACTCCCAGTACCGGAAAAACCATGGACCATGATTTCCATGGACTTTATCGTGGATTTACCCCCATCTGAAGGCTACTCAGCTATTTTTGTAGTGGTTGATCGGCTCACCAAGATGGCCCATTTTCTCCCTTTGAAAGGCATACCTATCGCTGCTGAAACGGTAAACGTATTCATCAAAGAAATTGTCAGACTCCATGGGCTACCAACAAATATCATATCTGATCGTGGAGTCCAGTTCACCTCCAGGTTCTGGAGGGCCTTGTGTTCTGCTCTGGACATTGAATTATCCCTTTCTACGGCCTATCACCCGCAGACTAAGGGGGAAAAAAGAACGTACAAACCAGACATTGGAGCAGTACCTGCACTGCTTCTCCACCTTTTCTCAGGATAACTGGGCGCAACTGTTCTCATACAACTCTATTCACTCGGTCACAAGCCAGTCGCCCTTCTTTGCAAATAATGGGTTTCACCCATCCTTTCTGCCCAACTCAATCCTGGAGAGCCCGGTACCAGCTGTCCAAAGGACAATGGACTTCTTTAAAGAAAACTGCCAACGACTACAGGAAACCATGTCAAGAGCACATGAATACAACAAAGAGGTTTATGACAAGAGGAGGCGTGGTGAATTAAACCTGGAACACGGTGAACGAGTCTGGCTGGCAACAGCGAACTTGAAATTAGCTTGCTCTTCCTAGAAACTGGGCCCCAGATTTATTGGTCTTTTTCCAGTCAAAAGGAGAATTAACAGGGTGGCCTATGAACTAGGGCTGCCTCAGTCATTGCGAATCCACCCTGTATTCCATGTGACTCTGCTGAAACCTGCAACCGTGGATCCCTTTCCAGGTAGAAAGACTAAGCCACCGGAGCCAATCTTAGTTAATGGAGAGGAGGAATACAAGGTTGAATCTATCTTGGACTGTAGGAAGAGGGGTAACCGCATCCAATACCTGGTCAAGTGGAGGGGTTATGGCCCTGAGGAGAGTTCATGGGAACCGGACAGTGACATTCATGCAGAGGAACTGATCAGGATCTTCAAGAGGAACCACCCAGAGAAGATGGCCCGTCTGGGCATCCAGAGGCTGCCCTTTGGGGGGGGGGGGGGCAATGTCAGGAAACCTCTTCTTAGTAAAATATTGCAGTTTTCGAGGTGGTGCATGAGCCTGTATGCGTTCGCCAAATGGCTCCATTTAAACCCCCTGTGCATTGCAGCAAGTGCTGTCCATTCTACAGTGTTACCTGTGTCCCCAGCCTTGAGTTTGCCTGAGATTCCTGTTCCTGTGACCCCGGCTTGCTTCCCCATTCTGCTGGTCTTCCGCCTGCACCGACCCGGCTTGCCTACGACCTCTCTTCTGTCTCATCCCTGTGTACCACATTGCCCACCAGTTGACGACCCTGCCTGCACCCGACTACTCTCTTGCCTGCCCCCATCTGTACCATGCTGCCCGCCTGTTACCAACCCAGACTGAACCACTACGCTACCACCCACGCACGAGCCCGGAGGAACCCTCCACGCTTGCACCAGTGATCCAACCAAGCCCTCGTGCCTCCCTGCACTCTGGAGCTCCCTGTCTACACTACCAGGAGTTCCATAATCAGGGTCGTAAGAGAGGTTGCTTCCTGCATAAGTCAGACTCCACCACCAGGATCATGACAACAGGAAAGCAAGGGGACTAGCATGAACACCAGGGATTTCACATAAATGAAGCAATACAAAGAGAACAGGATACTTTCGCATACAAGTACATGGTACAGCAGGCACATATCAGGAATATGAAGTGTTGAGTTAACAAATGCTTTAAGGTATCCCCCAAATATGTTACTTAACCCTTTTAATGCCACAGACATATTCCATATGTGTGTGTAAATCTGACAAGCTCTTAGCTGTAGGATGGAAGCTTCCACACACCCAGGGAATGGCTGCACGCCCACTCCCCCTTGTTTCCTGGGCTTCGCACACCCATCTCTGAACAAGGACCAACATGACAGATGCCACTGGATTGAGGAGAAGGAGATCAGTGAATGTCCGCTTGCTGATTTCCCTTTCCTGTTACTGACCTGGAAGCAAAGCATAAAATGTTACATCGGGGTCCCCGTCTGGGAAAGAAACAAATGTAGTGCGATGTGCATTCCACAGGTGAGACATCATGGGTTTTTTAGACCTCTGATGTCTCATTAAAGAGAGCCTGTCACCAAAAATACATCACATAGGGGATTTTTTTCCCCCCTTTTCCCCTTAGCGATGAAAAAAAAGTGTAAAAATTTAAGTTACACTCAAACGCTTCAAAATTCCCCTAAAAAATGTTTGAGCCCCTCCCCCCACCTCCACATACACACACGTAGAATTGTAAATGCACACGTCGGGAGTACCTATGCATGAAAGTGTCAAATGTACTACACATGTTACATATTGCTGCATATGCTTGAGTGAGAACAATAATTATATGCCCATTATTTACAGTTATCGCTAAACGGATGACCTGTAGGGGCTTTCAAAGTGTCTCCTATGGAAAACATAGGATTTTGAAGTTTGTTGCCGTTTCACGCAATTTTAACAGGTTCCCCACCGCGCGCCGTCTTTTCATGGCGGCAGTCGGGGAGCCCTGCGCGAATCGCCGTAAATAAGCGGCGATCCGCATTTGGCCACCAGGGGGCGCGCGCGCACAACCGTCGCACTCCTGGGGAGTGTGCCCGCGGCTCGGGCGGACCCGATGTCCGCCGGCGAGCCGCGATGAGCGGCTACAGGGAAAGAACGGGGAACCGCCGATGTAAACACGGCGGTTCCCCGCTCTGTCAGTGGGGCATGAAAGATCTACTGATCCCTGTCACTGGGATCAGTTAGATCTCTCATGCCCATGTTAGCCCAACCCCCCCACAGTAAGAACACACCCAGGGAACACGATTAACCCCTAGCTCTCCCCCTGCAGGTTAACACCTTCACTGCCAATGACATTTATACAGTAATCAGTGGACATTTAAATTTCTGATCGCTGAATAAATGTCATTGGTCCCAAAAAAGTGTCAAAAATGTTCCGACATGTCTGCCCCAATATCGCATTACCGCTAAAAATCGCAGATCGCCGCCATTACTAGTAAAAAATAAAAAAAAAAATAAAAACCCCAGAAATGAATTCTCACCATCCGTAAACGCGGCCACTTTTGCGCAAACCAATCAATAAACACCGATTGCAATTTTTTTATCACAAATATGAGGAATTATATAAATCGGCCAAAAACTGTGAAACAAAATGTTTTTTTTATATATTTTTTTTGGATTAGAATTTTAGCAAAAAGTAAGAAATTTGGGTTTTTTTGCAAAATGGTCGCTCTTCTTTTGTTTATAGCGGCGATAAGAAATGATGCAGAGGCGATCAAATACCACCAAAAGAAAGCTCTATTTGTGGGAAAAAAAGGACGAAAATTTTGTTTGGGTGCAACGTCGCACGACCGCGCAATTGTCAGTTAAAGCGACGCAGCGCCGAATCGCAAAAAGTGCTCTGGTCCTAAAGTGGGAAATTCTTCCGGGGCTGAAGTGGTTAAGTGTAGCGCATGCTCCTAAAGGAGCCGCTGGAAATTTGCCCAGGTCCTTTCCCAGTGGATTGCCCCACAGCCAGGCACAAATTCACAGCCATACTTTTCCTCACTAACCAGTCTAGGGGTGGATTTTTTTGTTTTTATTTTTGGAGTAACTTTGATAGGGTAGAGGGAATTGGGTGGGATACTCTAAAAACTGTCCTCAATGTGTTCTAATAACTCCTTTCTGAACAGCTGAGGCAGATCCCGCATTTCTCTGTGCAGTCACAGCACCTCCTCATCTCTGCCTTCCCTAGTCTCAGCATTCAGCAGACCCCAACAGCTGACTCCAGCCCTCCTCCGGTCCTCCTCCAGACCCTCACCTTCTGATTCCCAGTTCTGTCCCTAACTTCTTCCTGGCAGCAGCACAAGATAGGGGGGTGCACTGTGATGTAAGGGAGGGTAAAAGCCTTGACTTCTGATGGTAGTGGGCTCTTGACATCTGATGTAAGAGGGGTGAGGTGCTGTGGACATCCAACCATAATGCTGACATGGCCCACAATTAAATTTAGTTTGGCTCCCCTGCTCTACAGTGTCTACTTTCAGAAAACATATACTGTTTGGGAGCTTTACAAAATCTTCAGGCCAACATAATTTTTTAAACACGTGTGCAAAAAAATACAATAAACAGCTCTGGCAGTAAAAGGGTTAAAGGATTTGTGTTTATTCATTATTACCCTTGAAACTGCAAAGAAAATACCTTCTCTCTGCTTACAAAAAGTTCTCTAATATTTTTTGCTTTGGTACATGTCCCCCATGACAAAGCCCAGCTTCCCATGCCTTTTTTTTTTTTTTACAGAGGTTTGCCTATTACCCCTAAAAACTGTCAAAATTCAACAACAGGATTCGCCCCCCTGGAGACTTTAATAGGATTTGCTTCTAAGCTCAGGTTCACCAAATTTCAAACAAGATTGGCAGAACCCTTGGGGAATTGAACCTGGACAGATTCACCCATTACTCATAGCGCCCAACTGTTCCTGATTTCTAGGGACTGTCCCTGATTTGGAACAAAGTCCCACTGTCCCTCATTCCTCCTCATTTGTCCCTCATTTTGGTCTGATCTATATAGCGATACTCATTACCCACTTAGACAGGTCCAAGTTAAGGGGTTCCCAAGACGGTTAGAACAAACTTTAAACCACTTGGACTCGAATCTTCGTTTAGGATAATTTCAGAGGTCCCCCCGCTTAGGACAACAACTTAAAACTGTCAAAAATCCCCATTATCCGTTTGGAGACATTTTTTTTTTTTTTCCGTACCCTTCGACCCGAAACAGTACCCCCTGTACATGGTTTCGTTTTTTATAATCTCTTGAAAAACATTCGTCTCTCTTCCATAAAAGAAACGTCAAAGTTCCCATTATTACTTATTTGTGTTTAGGAAATTGGGAAAATG
>BLSH010428314.1:796615-810976 GCA_018402905.1 Glandirana rugosa | reverse complement strand
CCCCCCCCCCCCCCCGCACTGAGCTCTCATTGAGCTCGGCGGGGGGAGAACTGTCACAGAGACGTTCGTCTCTGTTTACAATGTGACGGCTGTGATTGGACACAGCCGGCACCTGATCGGGAGGGCCAATCAATGCGCCCATATCCCGATCTCTGCTCAGCTGGATCCTGTGATCATAATGAGCTGTGAGCTCCCATTCTGCAGGACGTAAATACACGTCCTGTCAGAACGGGGAAGCTCCCACACGGCCGTATATGTACAGTGGCCGGGTGGGAGGTGGTTAAGTAAAGCAAACTAATTTTTTTCAGTTTATAGACCATAGTGTTTTAAGTTAGGAATACATACCTTAACCACTTGAATACTGGGCACTTAAACCCCTTAACAACCAGACCAATTTTCAGCTTTCAGTGCTCTCACATTTTGAATGACAATTACTCAGTCATGCAACACGGTACCCATATGAAATTTTCATCCTTTTTTTCACACAAATAGAGCTTTCTTTTGATGGTATTTAATCACCGCTGGGTTTTTTATTTTTTGCGCTATAATTAAAAAAAGACCGAAAATTTTGTAAAAAAAATGAATTTTTCTTCAATTCTGTTATAAAATTTTGCAAATTAGTAATTTTTCTTCATAAATTTTTGCCAACATTTATACTGCTACCTATCTTTTGTAAAAAAAAAAAAAAAATAGTGTATATTATTTGGTCCTTGTGTACGTTATAGAGTCTACAGGCTATGGTGCCAATCACTGAATATTGATCACACCTGCTCCCCATTCACACCTGAGACCTTGTAGCACTAATGATTCACATGACAATGGGGAGAGAAAACGACTAATTGAATCCAAATTGGACATTTTCACTTAAGGGTGTACTGACTTTTGTTGCCAGCGGTTTAAACATTAATGGCTGTGTGTTGCGTTATTTTGAGGGGACAGCAAATTTACACTGTTATACAAGCTGTACACTCACTACTTTACATTGTAGTAAAGTGTCATTTCTTCAGTGTTGTCACATGAAAATATATAATTAAATTATTTTTAAAAAATGTGAGAGGTGTACTCACTTTTGTGAGATACTGTACTGTTACTTGTAGCTTGTAACTTACTCAAATTTTTTAAGTTGGTAAAACTTATTTTCCAAATGTATTTGATATATGTTTGAAGGTTTTTATATAATAATACAGTAATATATTTTTTTAAATGAATAGTTGCATGAAACAGGCTTATAAAACAAATTAAAATGTATTATTTATAAAGTGTTACAAATGTAATATTATTAAAGCAGCATCAAATGTAAATGTAAATATCTTTAAAAAAAAAAAGAAAAAAAAATGCCTCTTTCTCAGCTAACAAATCAAATTGAAACACACATGTGTAACATACAATATATCTGTAAAGAACATAGAACACAGAATGTATTAACTTTTTTAAGCCTTTTAGGAAAGTAATTTGCACTTTAACCACTTGCGACCGCCTCTTGTAGAAAGACGGCAGCAATGTGGCTCCGCTGCGTGAATCGCCCTTTATTAACGGCGATTCGCACAGCCGCAGTTTGCGGGTGGGTGTGCACCGCCGCTCTCGTGCCCGCCGCAAGCTGCGTGAGTGTGGCCGCAGGTCGGGTGGACTCGATATCCACTGGCGACCCACAACCGCCAAATACAAAAGAAGAACGGGGGACCGCCGATGTAAACGCTGCGATTTCCCGTTCTGACAGGGGACATGACAGTGATCTACTGATCCCTGTAATTGGGATCAGTTAGATCTGTCATGTCCCTGCCAGTCCAGCCCCCACACAGTTAAAACACAATGAGGGAACACAGTTAACCCCTTGATTGCCCTCCTAGTGTTAACCCCTTCCCTGCCAGTGACATTTATACAGTAATCGAGAAATATACGAGAGGTGAACATTGCGTGTTGTGACACCACATCCCTAAAATGTTATGCACAAAGTCAAAAAAAGAAGAAAGTTGGGATTTTAAAGGTTGTCACTAGAATCTCCCAAGCAGAAACATGAAACAGTAAAGAATATAATAATCAATGTTTATTACATAACATAAAATATACACAACATATAGTATACGTTATAACGTTCAATACGAGTAGCACTGCAAACATGGCTATATGAGGTCCATTCAATTCTTGGTCGTCCTCAGTGGGCGACCAGTGGAAAGGAGAGGCTCTCAATCTGGCATAGAGCTTCCTTGTGTCACACAATAGGATCGCGACGCGTTTCGCTATTAGCTTCTTCAGGCGTTCCTGATAATCATTAAATAAGACACTCAATTAATGAGAAGGTCAGTTTGTCTAAGCTACAATAAGTATCAGTTATAACATACATCTTTATACATAAGTGCCTATACACCTAACACTGTTCATATATATCCTAGGTCATAATATAATCATGTAGACCACTATAACTATATATGTAGTGTAATATAATATATTGAGGACGAGGCCCATTCATCCTAGACAATTTTGTATTTTGCCTTTTAAGAAACACAAGCATCAAAAAGTATCAAAAGATCTCAAAAGTGGACAGCCACATTGCCTAGGACAAACCAGGTATGTTACCAATATCTATCATCCCTATATATACATAAGGGAAGTCAAATAATAAGATGACAAATATTAATAATCAAGTGAAGTGAAAGAAAAAATGATCAAAGGGAACTCCCGAGATGATCAGACATACAGGTCCCAGGGGAAAAAAAAAAAAAAAACGCCCAGAAAGCCCTGATTGAGGAGAGCAATATCCATGATAGGGAATCCCGCTGGAAAAACATTGCAGATTCTGAAATGTTCATTGGAACGTCCCCTTTAAAAAGTCTAGGGGGTCATATCAGGAGGGATTAAAACCTCAATAACTTCTCAATTTTAGAACAAAACAGAGCAAAACAGAGAGGTAGCATATAAACTATGATCCAAGGGAGTGTATATAGAGCTGGGGAGGCATGACAATATATTATATTAGCACCACCTGAATGTCATCAGATAGGGAAGAATGTGTATCTAGGCAATCACAAATGTCAAGTATGTACATTTCAGGGATAACAAAATGCCAAAATTGCAAGAGATGGTAAAAACATACCGTTACAGAAGTGGACGTATCAAATGTAAATAATGAATATATATGTGTCCCCCAAAAGGTAAGTAGCCACCCACCGGGGTGTCCAGAGCATAATATGCAAATGTCCAGACGTAGCTAGTTTGGTAATGGATGTTCATGTGGAGGGGAGAGCGGCCCCTTGGGGACCAATGAGAGGGAAGCCGAGTCTCAATCCCATATATGTCCTGTAACATAGATATATACAGATGTATAAGGATGGTAACCAATATGTGACTATGGGCTAACATTTAGAGACCGATATGAATACCTGAATATCCAGAAACCTTTTGTTGCCAATACCTCCACAGGGGTCCTCCTCCCCCTAGCTCATGTCCAGGACGTCTAGTCGTGGCACCGCCGGGCACGAGAAAGCTCCCTTATGAAGCAGTAGGCGGTTTCCTGCCATAGATAAGACTCCTCCCACACCTGAGCCGCACCAATGGATGGTGAGGCAAGATGGGATGGGTGTGTCTCCGGGAAGTGCACAGCTGACAACAGCCTGATGCACTTCCTCGGAGATGGCGGGAGGTATACAACTCACGTGGGTCATGGGCGGTCCTAGGACCTACGTCAGATACCCACGACGTGTACTGGTCCGTCACGTCACTCTGATGGACCTAATACCCAAAAGGGGGATGGTCCAAGGCCCAGGTGTGTCTCCTCCCACCAGGGGGTGGACCAAAACAACCGGCCGGCGAGAGAGAAGGAGGAGAAGAAAGAAAGAGACAAGGAAAGAAAAGGGAAATGAAGCCGGACCTCTGACCAGAGACCAGAATAGTGAAAAAGATAAGAAAGAGAGAATACAGATGTGCAGCAAGAAAGTTGAAAGGGACAGAGGTCCCAAGAAAGGAAGCAGATCGTATGGCTGGTAGTTCGAGGTGCGCCCCCCACACCTGTGGGTACAACTGGGCTAAAAAAAAAATAAATTAAAAATATTGAAAAATTAAATTTAAAAAAAGAAAAAAAGAAAAAATAATGTGAAAAATGTGAAAACAATATAAAAATGAAATAAGTATGAAAGACGCAGAATAAGATTGAATTATAAAATCATCCAATGGAATAGTGTGTAAATGTTGGGGAATGAATAAGGGACGTGTAAAAAGTGTGTGCGTGAAATGTTTGAATGGTGAATGATAGATACAAACCATGTGAATATCAAAGATGATGTGTGTAATGTGAAAGGTACAATCAAAAAGGAGAGGGAAGGACCAAAATGCCTGGCATGACAAAGGATCTTATCTGAGCGTAGCATCAGGCCTGTACATTGTCCAAAGGTTAATAAGACTAAGGCAGTCTCCATTTCATAAATTCAGAGAAAAGGTTTATAGCTCACACATTCATTTAAACCTGGTGATTTTGTCGCTTGCAGGGTGACTATCCATTTAGTTTCAAGCCTTAAAAGCTGGGAGTCTATTTCACCTCTCCTATCTGAAGCAGGAACATGCTCCAGAGCAAAAAATTTAATGACTGAAGAGTCAAAATTATGGTAAATACCAACATGCCTACTAATTGCAGACTCTATTTTGCCATTGTGTAATGTGTAAACATGGTCTTTGACTCTTTTCCAGAAGGGTCTACGGGTCTTGCCAATATAGAAGGCCCCATAATTGCATGTCATCACATAGACTACCCCAACAGTGGAGCAGTCTATGTGATGTGCAGGAGACCATTTGGATCCATTGGGGAGCACTATGTGGTTTCCCTCCTGGATCCAATTACAATAATTGCATGCACCACATTGATATGTGCCACATGATGCGGCACCTTGTGCCTGTGGGTTTTTTGGAAGAGGACTCCTAGTAAGATGGTCCCTCAGGGATTTGGCCCTCCTGAATGTGATAGTTGGTTTATTCGTGATGTACTTGGCCACCACAGCATGATCTGTAAGGAGTTGCCAATGGCGGGCAAGCACATCACGTATACGGTCATGTTGTGTTGAATATCGTGTGATCAATCTAGTAGGTTGTTGTTTAGGAAGTTGCTTCTTCGAATGTATCAGAGAATGTCTGTCTTTGTGTCTCGCTCTCTGGAAGGCCTTTTTTAAGCAGGTTATCAAATATCCCCGCTTCAAGAGCCTCAATTTTAATTCCTCAGCTCTTTTTAAAAAGTCTGTCTCGTTCGAGTAGTTACGTTTCAACCTCACATATTGTCCATAGGGAATACTGCGAATCAATGGTTGGGGGTGAGAACTGGTAGCATGTAGTATTGTATTTGCTGCGGATGGTTTTCTGTATAGGTCAGAGGACAGGTTACCCTGTTCGTCCATAGTAATCTGTATATCCAGGAATGTGACTTTATATTGGCTACATTCCATAGTGAACTTGAGATTGTAATCATTATTGCCAATCATTGTCATAAAAAGCTGCAATTCGTCCAACGTACCGTCCCAAATCATGAGGATATCGTTGATGTACCTGTGCCACGAAACAATGTGGCACAGGCGCATCGACGAGTCCTCACTATAGAATAAATCATGCTCCCACCCCCCCAGGTACAGGTCCCCATCGCCACCCCCTGCACCTGGAGGAAGTGGGAACCCCGAAACACAAATACATTGTAGGACAGGATATACTCCAGTAGACGCAATACAAAAGCATTGTACGTTCACTGTGTGTGTGGCTTGGTCTTCAATAATTCCCCTATGACATGGAGGGTATTGAGCTATATAGAGCTTCGACATCAATGGTGACCAACCATGCCCCTCGGGGAACCGTGAGGTCCTCGAGGATGCATAGGAGGTCCCTGGTGTCCCGAATATAAGATGGTAGATAAGTCACAAAGGGTCAAAGATAATCGTCTACAAGTTCACTTGCGTGATCTGTCATGCAGCTGATGCCCGACGCGATTGGCCTGCCAGGAGGGTCCACAAGAGATTTGTGGACCTTTGGCAAGGCATAGAAGGTGGGGGTAATCGGATGCCTCACATTCAGGAAATCCCAGGTGTCTTTATCAATAAGTGTGTTCAAATGTGCCTCGTGGATGATCTTCCTGTACTTATCATAGAAGTTCGGAAGGATTATTTCCGAAATCAGCTTGTACCATTCGCAATTAGAAAGAATTTTTTGACACATTGTTATGTATTGGGCTCTGTTCATTATTGCCACACTTCCTCCTTTATCCCATGGTTTGATAACTAGATCAGGGTTAGATTCCAACTTTCTAAGTGCCTCTCTTAGGTTGGGTTTCAGATTGTATGGGCGGAAACAAGGGACAGATATACGATGGATGTCATGACTGACCTTTTGTACAAAGGCCCAAATGTTGGCATTGGCCCGTAAAGAGGGAAAATAACATGATTTGGTTTTATATGTGGCCTTTTGGGATGCCCTAGGTGCCCCAAAATCTTTATCATGCATAGCATGTAGCATGATTTTCCTTGCAAATAGATTTATGTCTTTGATGATCTCAAATTTATTAAAATTCTGATGCAGGCAAAAACTCAAGCCCAATTGGAGTACCTCAATATCCTCCTTAGTGAGAGAGTATGATGACAGGTTAATAATCTGTAAACTGTCACCTTTCATTTTACCTTTGTCACATAGGTCTCCAGGTTCCCCTATTTTCTCTCTCCTAAAGGGAGAGATTGCTGTGTCTTTGGGGATTGTGTCTTGTTGAGATTACTTACTTTTGTCTCTTTTCTTTTTGTATCATCCATAGTAATAGAGGAAGAGAAGGAAGCATTTGAAGCACTTTGTAGAGTATTCTCACCCACAGTGCTCTTAAATGAGAAAATAGGAAGGTTAGGCATAGAAATAGATAAATCGTCTTTGGCCTTATCATTATGATTAGATTTTTTCTGTCTAGTGTTTCGGATATTGCCTGTGCCCCTTTTGTGTTTCCCTCGTCCTGATTTAATGGATGTTTGGGCCGATGAAGAACCACTTTGTTGTGATGATACTGAGGTTCTTGATGTGGACACATCTGTGTCTGATTCATTGTGCCTTTTACTAGATCCTTTTGGATATTTATTATAGGGACAAAGAGATTGTTTATTCCTCCTACTATGTGTCCACTTGTATGCTTGGCCCATACTATAAGCCAACAAGTCCCTAGATAGTTTTTTCTTTTTAGATATCATGATTTTCTTATTATGCGTCTCAATGAACTCTTGTAATGTTTTTAGCTCAGTCTCCATATCTGCGGAGGGATGGGTGCCCACATATTGTGCCTGAAGATTTGCTATCTGTTCTTCAATCATACTTAGTTTGTTCTGATAGTGCTATATACTATATGTGGTGTATATTTTATGTTATGTAATAAACATTGATTTTATTATATTCTTTACTGTGTCATGTTTCTGTTTGGGAGATTCTAGTGACAACCTTCAAAGTCCCAACTTTCTTCTTTTTGACTTTGTGCATAACATTTTAGGGATGTAGTGTCACAACACGCAATGTTCACCTCTCGTATATTTCTCTTTTTTTAGGGTGGCAAACACCCATCTTTCCTCTTTAGAGGTTTGAATATTTGCATAATCTCCCAAGCAGAACTCCTTTTTGGTACAAATTTTCCAAATGTTATATTCAATGAATGGACCTTTTATAATTTTGCCTTGCACATGTATCATTGTTACACATTCCATTCTTTTGCCATATAGCTGGGACTCATACATATATCCTTCCCTTTCTTTTTCTTCTTGGATGGGTAAGATATATGCCTGATACATTATACATTTGTAATAATACATATACACAAAAATATAAGGTTGAGGACGCTATTAGGGACTCCCTGTATTGATAGCAGTCAGTATGGCCATTTTTTGTGGCCAACCATGGGAGGGTATGATGGACAAACTATTATTAGAGGTGTCTGGCCCGAACGATACGCATGTATAGATATATATTTCCTGAAAATTAAACAATTACTAGTAAAAAAAATCCAATTTATGTTGGCACAATAGATTTTTTGACAAATATATTGATCAGAAATGTGTCCCTTTTGGACTTAGGATCCAGATATTTCCCACAATACCACAAGTTACTAAAAATTTGAAGGAATCATGGGAAAATAACTTACAGGAATGTTTGTTCCAGATGATGCGCCTCCTTCAGAAGCACTATCGGAACGAACTAAGTATGATTGAAGAACAGATAGCAAATCTTCAGGCACAATATGTGGGCACCCATCCCTCCGCAGATATGGAGGCTGAGCTAAAAACATTACAAGAGTTCATTGAGACGCATAATAAGAAAATAATGATATCTAAAAACAAAAAACTATCTAGGGACTTGTTGGCTTATAGTATGGGCCAAGCATACAAGTGGACACATAGTAGGAGGAATAAACAACTTGTCCCTCTAATAAATATCCAAAAGGATCTAATAAAAGGCACAATGAATCAGACACAGATGTGTCCACATCAAGAACCTCAGTATCATCACAACAAAGTGGTTCTTCATCGGCCCAAACATCCATTAAATCAGGACGAGGGAAACACAAAAGGGGCACAGGCAATATCCGAAACACTAGACAGAAAAAATCTAATCATAATGATAAGGCCAAAGACGATTTATCTTTTTCTATGCCTAACCTTCCTATTTTCTCACAATCCCTAAAGACACAGCAATCACTCCCTTTAGGAGAGAGAAAACGGGAACCTGGAGACCTATGTGACAAAGGTAAAATGAAAGGTGACAGGTTAGAGATTATTAACCTGTCATCATACTCTCTCACTAAAGGAGGATATTGAGGTACTCCAATTGGGCTTGAGTTTTTGCCTGCATCAGAATTTTAAGAAATTTGAGATCATCAAAGACATAAATCTATTTGCAAGGAAAATCATGCTACATGCTATGCATGATAAAGATTTTGGGGCACCTACGGCATCCCAATAGGACAGGGAAGCTTGGAAGGATTTCACCATAAAAGGCTACAGGGCCCTGAGAGATCTCATGATGCTCTATGAGGAGGGGCATGAGGACGGATCGCCCGACTCGTCCGATGAGTCATCGGATGAGTCGGACGCTCCCGCCACATATAAAACCAAATCACGTTATTTTCCCTCTTTACAGGCCAATGCCAACATTTGGGCCTTTGTACAAAAGGTCAGTCATGACATCCATCGTATGTCTGTCCCTTGTTTCCGCCCATACAATCTGAAACCCAACCTGAGAGAGGCACTTAGAAAGTTGGAATCTAACCCTCATCTAGTTATCAAACCATCGGATAAAGGAGGAAGTGTGGTAATAATGAACAGATTCCAATACATAACAATGTGTCAAAAAATTCTTTCTAATTGCGAATGGTACAAGCTGATTTCGGAAATAATCCTTCCGAACTTCTATGATAAGTACAGGAAGATCATCCACGAGGCACATTTGAACACACTTATTGATAAAGACACCTAGGATTTCCTGAATGTGAGGCATCCGATTACCCCCACTTTCTATGCCTTGCCAAAGGTCCACAAATCTCTTGTGGACCCTCCTGGCAGGCCAATCATGTCGGGCATCAGCTGCCTGACAGAACACGCAAGTGAACTTGTAGATGATTATCTTTGACCCTTTGTGACTTATCTACCATCTTATATTCAGGACACCAGGGACCTCCTATGCATCCTCGAGGACCTCACGGTTCCCCGAGGGGCATGGTTGGTCACCATTGATGTCGAAGCTCTATATAGCTCAATACCCCACGAGAAGGGCCTCCATGTCATAGGGGAATTTTTGAAGACCAAGCCACACACACAGTGAACGTACAATGCTTTTGTATACTATAGTACAGTATATCCTGTCCTACAATGTTTTTGTGTTTCGGGGTTCCCACTTCCTCCAGGTGCAGGGGGTGGCGATGGGGACACGATGTGCCCCATCATATGTGAACCTTTACCTGGGGGGGTGGGAGCGCGATTTATTCTATGGTGAGGACTCGTCGGTGTGCCTGTGCCACATTGTTTTGTGGCACAGGTACATCGACGATATCCTCATGATTTGGGACGGTACGTTGGACGAATTGCAGCTTTTTATGACAATGATTGGCAATAATGATTACAATCTCAAGTTCACTATGGAATGTAGCCAATATAAAGTCACATTCCTGGATGTACAGATTACTATGGACGAACAGGGTAACCTGTCCTCTGACCTATATAGAAAACCCTCCGCAGCAAATACAATACTGCATGCTACCAGTTCTCACCCCCAACCATTGATTCGTAGTATTCCCTATGGACAATATGTGAGGTTGAAACGTAACTACTCGAACGAGACAGACTTTTTAAAAAGAGCTGAGGAATTAAAATTGAGGCTCTTGAAGCGGGGATATTTGATAACCTGCTTAAAAAAGGCCTTCCGGAGAGCGAGACACAAAGACAGACATTCTCTGATACATTCGAAGAAGCAACTTCCTAAACAACAACCTACTAGATTGATCACACTATATTCAACACAACATGACCGTATACCTGATGTGCTTGCCCGCCATTGGCATCTCCTTACAGATGATACTGTGGTGGCCAAGTACATCACAAATAAACCAACTATCACATTCAGGAGGGCCAAATCCCTGAGGGACCATCTTACTAGCAGTCATCTTCCAAAAAACCCACAGGCACGAGGTGCCGCATCATGTGGCACATATCAATGTGGTGCATGCAATTATTGTAATTGGATCCAGGAGGGGAACCACATAGTGCTCCCCAATGGATCCAAATGGTCTCCTGCACATCACATAGACTGCTCCACTGTTGGGGTAGTCTATGTGATGACATGCAATTGTGGGGCCTTCTATATTGGCTAGACCCGTAGATCCTTCTGGAAAAGAGTCAAAGACCACGTTTACACATTACACAATGGCAAAATAGAGTCTGCAATTAGTAGCCATGTTGGTATTTACCATAATTTTGACTCTTCAGTCATGAATTTTTTTTCTCTGGAGCATGTTCCTGCTTCAGATAGGGGAGGTGAAGTAGACTCCCAGATTTTACGGCTTGAAACTAAATGGATAGTCACCCTGCAAGTGACAAAATCACCAGGTTTAAATGAATGTGTTAGCTTTAAACCCTTTTTCTGAATTTATGAAATGGAGAATGCGTTAGTCTAATTAACCTTTGGACACTGTACAGGCCTGATGCTACGCTCAGATAAGATCCTTTGTTGTGCCGGGCATTTTGGTCCTTCCCTCTCCATTTTGATTGCACCTGTCACATTACACACATCATCTTTGATATTCAAATGGTTTGCATCTATCCACCATTCAAACATTTCACGCACACACTTTTTACACGTCCCTTATTCATTCCCCAACATTTATACACTATTCCATTTGATAATTTTATAATTCAATCTTATTCTGCGTCTTTCATACTTATTTCATTTTTATATTGTTTTCACATTTTTCACATTATTTTTAAATTTTTTAAATTTTTTTTTGCCCAGTTGTACCCACGGGTGTGGGGGGCACACCTCGAACTACCGCCCATACGATCTGTTTCCTTTCTTGGGACCTCTGTCCCTTTCCTTGCTGCAAATCTGTGTTCTCTCTTTCTTATCTTTTTCACTATTCTGGTCTCTGGTCGGAGGACCGGCTTCGTTTCCCTTTTCTTTCCTTGTCTCTTTCTTTCTTCTCCTTCTTCTCTCTCGCCGGCCAGTTGTTTTGGTCCGCCCCCTGGCGGGAGGAGACGCACCTAGGCCTTGGACCGTCCCCCTTTTGGGTATTAGGTCCATTAGAGTGACATGACGGACCAGTACCGCCCATGACCCACGTGAGTTGTATACCTCCCGCCATCAGACACACCCATCCCATCTTGCCTCACCATCCATTGGTGCGGTAGGAGTCTTATCTATGGAGGGAAACCGCCTACTGCTTCATAACGGAGCTTTCTCGTGCCCGGCGGCGCCACGACTAGACGCCCTGTACACGAGCTAGGGGGAGGAGGACCCCTGTGGAGGTATTGTCAGAAAGGGTGGTCCCCTTACACCTCTCCAAACTAAGTAGGTCAAGAAAATCATGTTGCCTCCCCAATACAAACAATTATTCCAAAGCAAAGGCCCACAGGGATTTGACAACACTGATATCCAGAAAAATGATTCAATTGGTAAAAAAGTATACAATTTATTGGATCAAAGTTAAAAGAGTCCCACATGGAATGATGACCCTAGGGTCAAAACACAGAACCATGAATCACAAATAAAATATGAACCACCTAATACCCCTTGGTATTTGGTTGACCCATTGTTGGTTTTCGGTCCAGTTTGATCCTTCTAGATGATGTGAGGCTATTTTTGTTTTGGCCTTACCTGTCTTAGTCAGGCCTTTATTGTTTAATACACCGGGTGAGTACCAACACACGGCTGGGACAGACCCACATCCATCATAATTGCCTGTCATTGTGTATATATGTATGTGCTATAATAACCACTATGATGTACCTGTCACATTTGGTTGAATATTACGGCTTTTGCTATACATTTATGCCTACTATTATGTTTCAGAACCACGTTATACAGTGTCTTCCCTGAGGAAGAAGTATGAAATATCTGAAACTTCGAAACATGTTGGAGATGGAGCCAAGCCTTGAACATCAGGATGCACTATATGCCTGAGGGTTTGCTAGCTCCAGCACTAGTATAATGTATTAGGTGGTTCATATTTTATTTGTGATTCATGGTTCTGTGTTTTGACCCTAGGGTCATCATTCCATGTGGGACTCTTAACTTTGATCCAATAAATTGTATACTTTTTTACCAATTGAATTATTTTTCTGGATATCAGTGTTGTGTCAAATCCCTGTGGGCCTTTGCTTTGGAATAACTGTGGAGGTATTGGCACCAAAAGGCTTCTGGATATTCAGGTATTCATATCGGTCTCGATATGTTAGCCCATAGTCACATATTGGTTACCATCCTTATACATCTGTATATATCTATGTTACAGGGCATATATGGGATTGAGACTCGGCTTCCCTCTCATTGGTCCCCAAGGGGCCGCTCTCCCCTCCACATGAACATCCATTACCAAACCAGCTACGTCTGGACATTTGCATATTATGCTCTGGGCAACCCGGTGGGTGGCTACTTACCTTTTGGGGGACTCATATATATCCATTATTTAGATTTGATACGTCCACTTCTGTAACGGTATGTTTTTACCATCTCCTGCAATTTTTTCATTTTGTTATCCCTGAAATGTACATACTTGACATTTGTGATTGCCTAGATACACATTCCTCCCTATCTGATGACATTCAGGTGGTGTTAATATAATATATTGCACCACTTCATTGTCATGCTTCCCCACCTCTATATACACTCCCTTGGATCATAGTTTATATGCTACCTCTCTGTTTTGCTCTAAAATTGAAAGGTTATTGAGATTTTAATCCCTCCTGATATGACCCCCTAGACTTTTTAAAGGGAACGTTCCAATGAACATTTCAGAATCTGCAATGTTTTTCCAGCGGGATTCTCTATCATGGATATTGCTCTCCTCAATCAGGGCTTTCTGGGCGTTTTTTTTTTTTTTCCTTTGGACCTGAATGTCCGATCATCTCGGGAGTTCCCTTTGATAATTTTTTTCTTTCACTTCACTTATTAATCTTTGTCATCTTATTATTTGACTTCCCTTATATATATATATATATATATATGGACAATAGATATTGGTAACATACCTGGTTTGTCCTAGGCAGTGCGGCTGTCCACTTTTGAGATCTTTTGATACTTTTTGATGCTTGTGTTTCTTAAAAGGCAAAATACAAAATTGTCTAGGATGAATGGGCCTCATCCTCAATATATTATATTACACTATACTGTATATATAGTTATAGTGGTCTACATGATTATATTATGACCTAGGATATATATGAACAGTGTTAGGTGTATAGCCACTTACAGTTGTGTTCAAAATTATTCAACCCCCAATGCTGTAAATGGTTTTAGGGAATTTAGTGTACATTTGTAATTGTATTCTGAATGAAATCCTACAAGGACTTCTGTTAATGTTTACATGTGATTTAAGGGATTTTGGTAAATGTCGTAACCCCCAACTTATTAAAACTTGTGTTGACATTCACCGATATGTGGATTGTGACAAGTATATATAGGATCCAGTATTATATTAGTACATCTGGTGATATTGATATATATGTCATATCACATTATATTATATAACTCCTACTCCGGGTAAGTAGGATCTGTTAAAACATAAAACGGAAAATTCTTTGTGTTCGTAGTTTTTCATAGTTTTCTAGAGTTTTCACCTGTCGGCGTGACGGATCCTGTTTGGTCCATACAATGGTTATAGATAACAGGTAT
>BLSH010428314.1:783334-796189 GCA_018402905.1 Glandirana rugosa | reverse complement strand
CATACCTCCAAGTCCACTAGAGCATGGTTGCAGATTAAAGGCTGGAACATTTTGAAGTGGCCATCGCAGTCACCAGACTTAAATCCAATTGAGAACCTCTGGTGGGACTTAAAGAAAGCAGTTGCAGTGCGCAAGCCTAAGAATGTGACTGAACTGGAGGCTTTTGCCCATGATGAATGGGCGAAGATACCCGTAGATCGCTGCAAGACACTTGTGTCAAGCTATGCTTCACGTTTAAAAGCTGTTATAACTGTAAAAGGATGTTGTACTAAGTACTAAGATTGAATGTCACTTGGGGGTTGAATAAAACTGATAATGATGTGAGCTCAGAAAAGACATTTGTGGTTATTTCATTATAAATGTTATGTTATATTTGTCTGACCTACACGTGCCTCTTTGATTTAATTGTAAGCAGGATGACTGAATGATCATAATCAATGTCAAACCGACCAAAACAATCAATTTCAGTGGGGGTTGAATAATTTTGAACACAACTGTATGTATAAAGATGTATGTTATAACTGATACGTATTGTAGCTTAGATAAAACTGACCTTCTCATTAATTGAGTGTCTTATTTAATGATTATCAGGATCGCCTGAAGAAGCTAATAGCGAAACGCGTCGTGATCCTGTTGTGTGACACAAGGAAGCTCTATGCCAGATTGAGAGCCTCTCCTTTCCACTGGTCGCCCATTGAGGACGACCAAGAATTGAATGGACCTCATATAGCCATGTTTGCAGTGCTACTCGTATTGAACGTTATAACGTATACTATATGTGGTGTATATTTTATGTTATGTAATAAACATTGATTTTATTATATTCTTTACTGTTTCATGTTTCTGCTTGGGAGATTCTAGTGACGACCTTCAAAGTCCCAACTTTCTTCTTTTTTGACTTTGAGCACAATTTATGCAGTAATCAGTGGCTATTTTTAGCGCTGATCGCTGTATAAATGTCAGTGGTCCCAAAAAAAGTGTAAAAAGTGTCCGATCTGTCCGCCGCAATATTGCAGTCCCGCTAAAAATCGCAGATCGCCACCATTACTAGTAAAAAAAAAAAAAATAATACAAACGCCATAAATCAATTCTCAGTTGTAGATGCGATAACTTTTGTGCAAAACAATCAATCAACCCTTTTTGAGATTTTATTTAGAATACATTTTGGCCTAAACTGAGGAATACGTGTTTTTTTTTTTTTTTTAAATTGTTGCTCTTTGTTTGTTTATAGCGCAAAAAATAAAAAACGCAGAGGTGATCAAATACCACCAAAAGAAAATTCTATTTGTGGGGAAAAAAAGGATGTCAATTTTGTTTAGGTACAACGTCGCAATACACGACTGCGCAATTGTCAGTTCAAGCGAAGCATTGCCGTATCACAAAAAGTGCTCTGGTGAGGAAGGGGGCAAATCCTTCCGGGGCTGAAGTGGTTAAATTGTGAACTTTTGAAGATAGATTATCCACATCTAGCTCTAAATAGTTCTTCTGAAAAACTTCAAAGGTAGGTTTTTTGGGTAGCTCGGGTTAAAAGCATAAATGAGTCCCATACTCATTCTTTCTGATACAAAATGAGAGTGCTATGTGAAAAAATACACTATACCAATATGCTTGTTTTTCCTGCCAATGCAGATCAAACTTATGGTATATTTTTTTTGAAATGTCATAACATGGTGCAAAGTGGGCGGGGCTTTAGGTTACATAATCTAACGTTGAATGTCCAATATCTTAAAATCCAAATTAACAGAAAGTTTGTTTTTGTGGTACAAATCAGCACAGATTCAGTGCAAACGAATGCTATTTTTTTTTACATTTTAATAACATTGGGTGCAAAGTGGGTGGGGCTTGATGTTACATAATCTGAATTTGAATTCCAATATCTCAAAAACCGAACTGGCTGAAACATTAATTTTTGTGGCACAAAACAGTTTTTAAGCTTAATAGCCGGCAGTCTCTCACCCTGTATTTTGGTTGCGACCTGCTGAATGCAGTAAGCGCAAACGTTGATAACCATTTTTATGTTAAAATTACAAGCCAACAGAATAATTTTTATCAGTGTGCCCACAGTCATTAGAATTATTATCAAATTTGCTAAGTGTTCTGAATCCTGTGGGACAGCTGTCCTGTAGGTTCCGTATCATGCAGGACAGGGCCGATCCTAAGGCCACAGACGCCTGGGTGCAAAAATATTTCTGGCGCCCCGCGTGGGCGTGGTCATCATACTAACTCCTCCCCTTTACAAATGTTTCTATAGCAATGACTTAAACACAGAGATCCTCCCCTAAGGAGTCTTCATTACCCTGGAATCCTCCCATAATCTCTTAACAATAAACAAAAAACAGGAAAAGAGTACACTAATGGTACCTGGAGGTCGGGGGGTCTCTCTAATGGGCACAGAGAGGGCTTTTGTTAGAGAGTCTGTTAGAAAGAACCCCCAGATATACTGTAGACATAGTACAGGAAATGATCAGAGACTGCAGACATGATACGAGAGATGGTTAGAGACTGCAGACATGATACAAGAGATGGTCAGAGACTGCAGACACGATAAAAAGAAATGGTCAGAGACTACAGACATACTACAGGAGATGGTCAGAGACTGTAGACATGATACAAGAGATGGTCAGAGACTGCAGTCAGAGACTGACTGCAAACATACTACAGGAGATGGTCGGAGACTGCAGACATGATGCAAGAGATGGTCAGAGACTGCAGACATGATAAAAGAAATGGTTAGGTCAGAGACTGCAGACATGATACAAGAAATTGTCAGAGACTGCAGACTTGATAAAAAGAAATGGTCAGAGATGCAAACATACTACAGGAGATGGTCAGAGACTGCAGACTTGATACAGGAAATGGTCAGAGACTGCAGAAAGACTACAGGAGATGGTCGGAGACTGCAGACATGATACAAGAAATGGTCAGAGACTGCAGACATGATACAAGAAATGGTCAGAGACTGCAGACATACTAAAGGAGATGGTCAGAGACTGCAGACATGATACAATAAATGGTCAGAGACTGCAGACATGATACAAGAAATGATCAGAGACTGCGAACATGATACAAGAGATGGTCAGAGACTGCAGACATGATACAAGAGATGGTCAGAGACTGCAGACATACTACAGAAGATATTCAGGGACTGCAGACATGCTACAGAAGATGGTCAGAGGCTGCAGACATGATACAAGAGATGGTCGGGGACTGACTGCAGAAATTATACAGGAGATGGTCAGAGACTGCAGACATAATACAAGAGATGGCCAGAGAGTGCAGACATGATACAAGAGATGGTCAGAGACTGCAGACATGATACAAGAAATGCTCAGAGACTGCAGACATGATACAAAGAAATGGTCAGAGACTGCAAACCTACTACTGGAGATGGTCAGAGACTGCAGACATGATACAAGAGATGGTCACAGGCTGCAAACATAGTAAAAGATATGGTCAGAGACTGCAGACATACTACAGGAGATGGTCAGAGACTGCAGACATGATACAAAAGATGGTCAGAGACTGCAGACCTGATACAAGAGATGGTTGGAGACTGCAGACATGATACAAGAGATGGTCAGAGACTGCAGACATACTACAAGAGATGGTCAGAGACTGCAGACATGATACAATAGATGGTCAGAGACTGCAAGCATACTACAGGAGATGGTCAGAGACTGCAGACATAATGCAAGAGTTGGTCAGAGATTGCAAACATGATACAAGAGATGGTCAGAGACTGCAGACATGATACAAAATATGGTCAGAGACTACAAACATACTACAGGATATGGTCAGAGACTGCAGTCATACTACAGGAGATGGTCAGAGACTGCAGACATAATACAAAAAATGGTCAGAGACTGCGGACATGATAAATAGATGGTCAGGGACTGCGGACATACTACAGGAGATCATAAGAGACTGCAGACATGATACACAGATGGTCGTAGACTGCAGACATGATACAGGAGATGGTCAGAAAATGCAGAAATGATACAAGACATGATCAGAGACTGCAGACATAATACAAGAGATGGTCAGAGACTGCAGACATACTAGAGGAGATGGTCAGAGACTGCAGACATGATACAAGAGATGTCAGAGACTGTAGACATGATATAAGAAATGGTCAGAGACTGCAGACATGATACAAGAGTTGGTCAGAGACTGCAGACATGATAAAAGAAATGGTCAGAGACTGCAGACATACTACAGGAGATGGTCAGAGATTGCAGACATGATACAAGAGATGGTCAGAGATTGCAGATATAATACAAGAGATGATCAGGGACTGCAGAAATACTACAGGAGATGGTCAGAGACTGCGGACATCATACAAGAGATGGTCAGAGACTGAAAACATACTACAGTAAATGGCCAGAGACTGCAGACATGATGCAAGAGATAGTCAGAGACTGCAGACATGATACAAGAGATGGTCAGAGACTGCAGATGTGATACAAGAAATGGTCAGAGACTGCAGACTTGATAAAAAGAAATGGTCAGAGATGCAAACATACTACAGGAGATGGTCAGAGACTGCAGACATGATACAATAGATGGTCAGAGACTGCAGAAAGACTACAGGAGATGGTCAGAGACTGTAGACATGATACAAGAAATGGTCAGAGACTGCAGACATACTACAGCAGATGGTTAGAGACTGCAGACATGATACAAGAAATGGTCAGAGACTGCGGACATGTTACAAGAGATGGTCAGTGACTGCAGACATGATACAAGAGATGGTCAGAGACTGCAGACATGCTACAGGAGATCAGAGACTGCAGACATGATACAAGAGATGGTCGGAGACTGCAGACATGATACAGGAGATGGTCAGAGACTGCAGACATAATACAAGAGATGGTCAGAGACTATAGACATACTACAGGAGATCGTCAGAGACTGCAGACATGATACAAGTGATGGTCAGAGACTGTAGATATGATACAAGAGATGGTCAGAGACTGCAGACATGATAAAAAGAAATGGTCAGAGATGCAAACATGATGGTCAGAGACTGCAGACATGATACAAGAGATGGTCAGAGACTGTAGACATGATACAAGAGATGGTCAGAGACTGCAGACATGATAAAAAGAAATGGTCAGAGACTGCAAACATACTACAGGAGATGGTCAGAGACTGCAGACATGATACAAGAGATGGTCAGAGACTGCAAACATACTACAGGAGATGGTCAGAGACTGCAGACATGATGCAAAAGATGGTCAGAGACTGCAGACATGATACAAGAGATGGTCAGAGACTGCAGACATGATAAAAAGAAATGGTCAGAGATGCAAACATACTACAGGAGATGGTCAGAGACTGCAGACTTGATACAAGAGATGGTCAGAGACTACGGAAATGATACAAGAGATCAATGCATCAAATGCAGCATAATAGTGCCCACTAAATGCAGCTTATCAGTGCCCACCATTCCAGCTTATCAGTGCCCACCAAATGCAGCCTCATCAGTGACCACCAAATGCAGCCTCATCAATGACCACCAATTGCAGCCTACCAGTGCCCACCAAATGCAGCTTATCAGTGTCTACCAAATGCAGACTTATCAGTACCCATGAAATGCTACCTACAAGTGCCCACCAATTGCAGCCTACCAGTGCCTACCAATTTCAGGCTACCAGTTCCCATGAAATGCAGCCTACCAGTGCCCATCAGAAGCAGCCTGCCAGTGCCCACCAATTGCAGCCTACCAGTGCCCACCCAATGCAGCCTTATCAGTGCCCATGAAATGCAGCCTACCAGTGCCGACCAAATGCAGCTTATCAGTGCCCATCAAATGCAGCTTATCAGTGCCCATCAAAGGCAGCCTACCAGTACCCACCTGTCAGTACAAAAAAAAAAGTGCCCACAAATTGCAGCCTGCCAGTGCCCACCAAATGCAGCTTATCAGTGCCCATCAAATGCAGCCTCATCAGTGCCCATCAAATGGAGCCTACCAGTACCGATCAAATGCAGCCTACCTCTCTGATGGTACTGGGCAGCAGTCTGGCTCTCTCTGGTGGTGCTGGTATAGCATGGCTCTCTGTTGGTGCTGGGCAGTGTGGCTCCCTTTCTGGTGGTGCTGGCAGCAGCATGGCTCCCTTTCTGGTGGTGTGGGTACAGCATGGCTCTCTCTTTCTGGTGGTGTGGGTACAGCGTGGTGCTCTCTCTTTCTGATGGAGTGGGTACAGCATGGCACTCTCTCTCTGGTGGTACGGGTACAACATGGCGCTCTCTTTCTGGGGGTGCGGGTACAGCATGGTGCTCTCTCTCCGGTGGAGCGGTTACAGCGTAGTGCTCTCTCTCTGGTAGAGTGGGTACAGCGTGGTGCTCTCTCTCTGGTGGTGTGGGTACAGCGTGGCACTCTCTCTCTGGTGGAGCAGGTAAGACATGGTGCTCTCTTTCTGGTGGTGAGTGTACAGAGTGGCTCTCTCTCTGGTGGTTTGGATATAGAGTGGCTCTCTCTCTGGTGGTGCTGGTACAGTGTGGCGCTCTCTCTAGTGGTGCGGGTACAGTATGGCTCTCTCTCTAGCCTCCCCCAGCACAGTTCTCTCTTTTTCCTGTAGCAGTCACCTACATCTTCTTCCTGGGTTCCAGGCTCTCAATCTTTTCCCCAGCATGCTGGGGGCTGAAGTCTGCTGTCTGTGGACAACAAAAATGACCACACAGTGGTTGAAGGAGAAAAAGGTGAATGTTCTTGTAAGGCCTAGTCAGAGCTCAGACTTAAACCCCATTGAAAATCTGTGGAATGACTTCAAGACTGCAGTCCACATATGGTCACCATCACATTTAACTGCACTTGAGCAGTTCTGCAAAGAAGAGTGGGCAAATATTGCAAAGTCTAGATGTGCAAAGTTAGTAGAGAGACTAAAGACTGTAATTAAAGCAAAAAGGGAGTGATCCTTTTTTCCAACTCAGTGATTCTGTTTTTGTTTTTTTTTGTTCTGACATGTTGGTGTTATGTCTTCACTTGGATGTTATAAGTTGCACTAATAAATACAGCTGGATAAAACAAAAACTGTGTCTGACTTCATTTCAGGCTGCAAAGCAACAAAATTTGATTATTTTAAAGGGAGTGATTATTTTCTATACCCACTATATACGGGCAATGTAATTGCACTTGTGTGTATATTTCCTATGCTTTTCATTATTAATTGTTTATTGTTATGCTTTCACCCTATTGTATTAAAGACCAACGCTGGAAAAACTCCAGTTGAACTGAGCCCACACTGCAAGGGTTAATTGCCTGTCTGGTCTAGTGATTGTCATTGCTCCATTCAGGCGAGGCATGGTGGTCTCAAGAAGAGATCACTATTATAACAATTGGAATCCAAATATGCTAGGTGTTGGAACACTCAACGTGCCAGCGCTGTAGTCAGTCGGATTGATTTTCTGCCTTATATTACAACAAATTCAAGTCCAGTCAGCTGAGTCGGCTGCATTCACACCTGAGCGACACGTTTTTGGGCATATTTGAAGCGTTTTGTCGCGCGTTTTGTAGCAAACGCCCGATGTCGTGCAAATATGCGCATTTGACGCTTTTCCATTGATTAAATGGTAATAGAAAAGTGTCAGAAACACCGGAATATGCCTGATTCGCGCAACATAAATACATCCGGGAGTAGTTTGAGCATAGGGCTTTTGGCTTCAGGCGTTTTTGAGTGGAGATATGAACCATCTCCATTCAGAAACATTGTTTTTTTCCCCTCTATCGTTTTGTAGCTTCATGCTTCAGGCATCTTTAAGCTACAAAACGCTCAAGTGTGAATGGAGCCAGTGTGGGAGTGTGTGTTCAAGTACATAAACATAGATTTAGTAAAGTGCTGTGTAATTGTTGGCACTATAAATCCTGTATAATATTCATAACAATTTATTATTGCACCCACTGACACCAACAGTTTCAGGCTTTTTCTTTTACCGACATCGATACAAGTCTTATTTTATCCCATTGACACCAATGATTTGCACTTATTTTAATATATTACTGACAGAAAGGATTGACACTTACTTTATTCTACTGACGCCATCGCTTGGCACTTAGTATAATAACCCTCTGACACCATCAATTAACACTTATATTTTCCCCACTGACACCAATGATTAGTATTTACAGCAAACAGGAAATCCAAAAGCGTCCACAGATTCCAGGAGGAGCTAGACTACTATTTACTGTCCGAAAATTACAATCCCAATTGACTGTCCATCCAAGTTTCTGATACACCCACAAAGATCCATCAGATGGAGTGAAGTTGAGTGGATGTGCTTATGAAGGACCACCAGAAGGAGCTTAATTAAATTGATTTATGCCAATTATTTTATATGTGAGGCATAATTATTGGGTGAGTGATACAAACATTGGGAGTGGTGGATTGGCGTGTGATGTTTACACTTACTAGTTTTATCACTATTGGAACACAGTTAAGCCTGGTACACACAGGCCGAATATCAGAATACATCAGCCGGTTCAATAAAAACGGCTTCTGTCGGATGAGCATGCTGGAAAACCAGCAGCCGACCAGCTCCCGATCCAAGCTCTCAGCCAGTGGCTGAGGGCACTGACGGAGTATTCTGGTAGGGGGGACATCACTACGTCAGAACACAATAAAACAGCAAGGGAGATGGCTGTACTAACATTGGATAGTTAGTACAGCGACTCCTTCTGAGCTATTCAGTTTTTAAAAAAAAAAATACTAATAGTGTATACTAGGCTTTAGTAATAGTCTAGTGCCTCCTGGAATCTGTGGACACTTTTGGATTTCCTGTTTGCTAGATTTACTTTATCATTAAGGAGGCTGTAGCATATTTTTCACTTTTCTATTATTGTTTGGTTATGTATACATACACATATTTTTAATAGGTGATTTTATCATATTTCCCCCAAAGCCTGGGGTTAAATGGTGTGGAAATGATTAGCATTTAATTTATCTACAGTGCCTTGCGAAAGTATTCGGCCCCCTTGAACTTTGCAACCTTTTGCCACATTTCAGGCTTCAAACATAAAGATATAAAACTGTAATTTTTTGTGAAGAATCAACAAGTGGGACACAATCATGAAGTGGAACGAAATTTATTGGATATTTGAAACTTTTTTAACAAATAAAAAACTGAAAAATTGGGCGTTAATACTTTGTAGCGCCACCTTTTGCTGCGATTACAGCTGTAAGTCGCTTGGGGTATGTCTCCATCAGTTTTGCACATCGAGAGACTGAAATTTTTGCCCATTCCTCCTTGCAAAACAGCTCGAGCTCAGTGAGGTTGGATGGAGAGCGTTTGTGAACAGCAGTTTTCAGTTCTTTCCACAGATTCTCGATTGGATTCAGGTCTGGACTTTGACTTGGCCATTCTAACACCTGGATATGTTTATTTGTGAACCATTCCATTGTAGATTTTGCTTTATGTTTTGGATCATTGTCTTGTTGGAAGACAAATCTCCGTCCCAGTCTCAGGTCTTTTGCAGACTCCATCAGGTCTCTTCCAGAATGGTCCTGTATTTGGCTCCATCCATCTTCCCATCAATTTTAACCATCTTCCCTGTCCCTGCTGAAGAAAAGCAGGCCCAAACCATGATGCTGCCACCACCATGTTTGACAGTGGGGATGGTGTGTTCAGGGCGATGAGCTGTGTTGCTTTTACGCCAAACAACGTTTTGCATTGTTGCCAAAAAGTTCGATTTTGGTTTCATCTGACCAGAGCACCTTCTTCCACATGTTTGGTGTGTCTCCCAGGTGGCTTGTGGCAAACTTTAAACGACACTTTTTATGGATATGTTTAAGAAATCGCTTTCTTCTTGCCACTCTTTCATAAAGGCCAGATTTGTGCAGTATACGGCTGATTGTTGTCCTATGGACAGAGTCTCCCACCTCAGCTGTAGATCTCTGCAGTTCATCCAGAGTGATCATGGGCCTCTTGGCTGCATCTCTGATCAGTCTTCTCCTTGTATGAGCTGAAAGTTTAGAGGGACGGCCAGGTCTTGGTAGATTTGCAGTGGTCTGATACCCCTTCCATTTCAATAGTATCGCTTGCACAGTGTTCCTTGGGATGTTTAAAGCTTGGGAAATCTTTTTGTATCCAAATCCGGCTTTAAACTTCTCCACAACAGTATCTCGGACCTGCCTGGTGTGTTCCTTGTTCTTCATGATGCTCTCTGCGCTTTAAACCGACCTCTGAGACTATCACCGTGCTGGTGCATTTATACGGAGACTTGATTACACACAGGTGGATTCTATTTATCATCATTAGTCATTGAGGTCAACATTGGATCATTCAGAGATCCTCACTGAACTTCTGGAGAGAGTTTGCTGCACTGAAAGTAAAGGGGCTGAATAATTTTGCATGCCCAATTTTGCAGTTTTTTATTTGTTAAAAAAGTTTGAAATATCCATTAAATTTCGTTCCACTTCATGATTGTGTCCCACTTGTTGTTGATTCTTCACAAAAAATTACAGTTTTATATTTTTATGTTTGAAGCCTGAAATGTGGCAAAAGTTCGCAAAGTTCAAGGGGGCCGAATACTTTCGCAAGGCACTGTATCTATCTAATTTAATTAATTCTCATGGTTTGTAAATGCGGCAACTTTTGTGCAAACCAATCAATATATATATTTTTTTTGGTTATATATTATAGCAAAAAGTAAAAAATATTTTTTGTTTTTCAAAATTGTCGCTCTTTTTTTATTAATAGCGGTGATCAGAAGTGACGCAGAGGGTATCAAATACCACCAAAAGAAAGCTCTATTTGTGGGAAAAAAAGGGCGTCAATTTCGTTTGGGTACAACGTTGCACGACCATGCAATTGCCAGTTAAAGCAACGCAGTGCCAAATCGCAAAAAGTGCTCTGGTCCTACAGTGGGAAATCCTTCCGGTCCTTAAGTGGTTTAAGCGGAGTTCTGGACGAAATATGACTTTTAAGATATAAATACCCCTAGAATACTCGTGCAATTTAACAAAGGTATGCTGTAAACTATGCCCCGTTCTATTTGTGTAGCATCGTTTTCTTAATTTATGAAGTTCCTGCACAGCGTGGCCATCTCCAGTATGGGCATCTGAAGCGGCAGTGTCCTTCTTCCTGGATTCTATACATGCTGGCTACACAGCATGTACCTGCTGATCTCACACATGTGCAGTGGGGTGCAGTCTTGGTCAGCTTGGCATGGCACAGCCAGGCCAAGCTGACCAAGATTTTCCTTAGACGCCAATGCAAAATGGGAGAAGTGCCATGCCAAGCTGACCAAGATTTTCCATAGACGCCAATGCAAAACGGAAACAGTGCCATGCCAAGCTGACCAAGATCTCCCAGGAGCCAATACAAAACTGGAAATCAGATACGGCGATGCGGCCCCTAAAGGAGGAAGTGAAATTAGATATTGGCATAAATCAGGTAAGTGAACAGAAAAAAAATAAATAAATTGCCAATTCATTTTAAGGATGCACATTAGTGCTGCATTGTGAGGAGTGAAAAATGTGGATGGAACTCTGCTTTAAGGTCATCACAGAGGACAAGGGGGCACTCTTTACGTCTAGAGGAAAATAAATTTCATCTCCAAATACAGAAAGGTCTCTTCACAGTAAGAGCTGTGAAAATGTGGAATAGACTCCCTCCAGAGGTGGATCTGGCCAGCTCAGCAGATCGCTTTAAGGAAGGCCTGGATTCTTTCCTAAGTCTAGTTTCACACCTATGCGACTGTGATTTCTGAATTTTTTTACCGCATTTTTTTCTGCAACTTTGCCAAGATTTGCGTTTTGGGTTTTTTTTGGGGGGGGGGGGGGTTGTTGCTAAGCATATTTAAAAACGCGAATCGTGGCAAACTCGCGGTAAAAACGCATCAAAACGCAAACTGCAGTGAGAAAAAAAGTCCCCGACCCTTTCCAAAAAACGCAATGCCGCAAAAACGCACAGATATGAACTACATCCATAGGAAACCATGGTAAATGAACTGTAGTGCGTTTCTGCAAACTGCAAAAGGCTGTAAAATACGCATAGGTGGGAACCTAGGGTAAATGCAGAGGCGTAGCTTGAAGCTTGTGGGCCCCGATGCAAAAGCTGACCTGGGCCCCCCCCAATACCATCTGCTGCTTTTACAGCGTGCTTGCCCTGTCACTCTGTGTAGGTGAAACTGGAACTGGAAACTCAGAGTGCCCAGGATGGGCCTTGGCGGGCCCTGGAGTTTACTGAACTACCTACACAAGATGACACAGTGAGCTCTTTTACCCAGGGGCACGGTGTAATACGGAGCAGACAACCTCTGAGAAGTGAAGACCTACCTGAATAATATGAGAGAGATCAAAGATCTCAGTGTCATTATTTAAGAAATTAACCAGTAAGGCCAAACTTAATATTAGGGAAAAGTTAGAGAAAGAATAAAGCAAATGACGCTGCAAAAATCTAAAAACTTAGCCCAGCTTATTGGATATTGTCAGTCAGTAGAGCAATGGAGTCCCCATTTAACATCAGAGCCCTCATTTCACATCCGAGGGGCCCCCCATTTCACATCAGAGCCCCCCATTTCACATCAGAGCCCCCCATCACATCACAGCTCCCCCCCCCACATCAGAGCCCCTCTTCACATCGGAGCCCTCTCCATCGCATCAGAACCCTCCCCATCACATCAGAGCTCTCCCCATCACAACAGAGCCCCCCCCCCATCACATCAGTGCTCCCTACATCACATCAGAGCCCCCTCCATCACATCAGTGCCCCCTGCATCACATAAGAGTCCCCCTGCATCACAACAGAGCCCTCCTGAATCACATCAGAGCCCCCTCCATCACACCAGAGCCGAGACTACACTTTACCCCCCGAGACTACACTTTACCCCCCCCCGAGCCTACACTTTACTCCCGA
>BLSH010428314.1:769404-781334 GCA_018402905.1 Glandirana rugosa | reverse complement strand
CAGTGACCCAATGGAGACGTACGGTGGACTCGGTGCTTCCCCTTTATAAGCTCACCTACATGGGACGTAAATGCCCTAAAAAGTTTACCAAAATATGGGATGCCTGGATCACGGCGAGATCCATAGAAACTTAACAGACATGGTTTGAACTGAGCCTGCATCCCCCGAACTGTACAAGAATGTACTCCCTAACATGATGGGTAGATCCCACAACTGACCACTTGTTTGGTTTGCAAGAAATATGGCTCTAGGGGTCCCCCCTCACAGGTACTAGATGGTGCTAAACCCCCCCACGCCCGCACAGTTCTAGAAACTTGCCGACCTTTGATATATGCTGATAACTATGTGGATGGATCCGATAGTCCGAATGAAATATTTGGAATATGCCCTATCTTTTCTCCTATAGATGGTGATTTTTCTGTTGTTTTTTTTTTGTTTGTTTTTTTTTGTTTTTTTTTTTTTTTTCTTTCTCTGTTACCCTAAGTGCTTCTGCTACAGAAGAATGTTTGGTTGCTATCCAAAATGTATTTAAGCATAGCCTGTATCTAAGGATATTCGATGGATGTTAGCATCAGTACTCATGTATGAACCTCTGAACAATATTATTTTGTCATATTTATCCTGTATGCTTCAATTTTTGCCTCAATAAAACTTTTCTGTTAAAAAAAAAAAGAAGTTCTGGACTGGATTTGCAAACTGGACTGGCAAACTGGAAGCTCTGGAGCTCAGCTGGGGCCCTAGGAGACACAAGGCGGATTCGGCCCTGGATTCTGTTTCCAGGAGGTTTTTGTGGATGTACATGCTGGATTTTTCATTGAGAGCAGGGAACCATGGGCACGCTGGCGCTAAATACGGGATTGCAATGGCAACTCCTGCACCCTTTCACGCTATGCCCATGGGTAAATGTACATAATATAACTGGGTACTAACATTTATAGGTAAAGTTGATCCAGGGAATATCTTATTGCCTCTCGGTGGATCAGGAAGGATTTTTTTCCCCTGCTGTAGCAAATTGGATCATGCTTTGCTGCGGTTTTTCGCCTTCCTCTGGATCAGCTGTGGGTATAGGATTGTGTATATGGGATTGCATGATAGATATATATATATTTTTTATTGGTTGAACTAGATGGGGTTGTGTCTTTTTCCAACCTGCCTAACTAACTATATGGCTGGATCAAGAGTCGATCTTACAACTTTGGTGCTCCGTGAACACCCCCAGCTGAAGCTTGTCAGGAGGAGAAACAATCAGACAAGGAATTGTTACCTCATCATATTTGTGTTGACTTTGATAAGCCACTGAAATAGCTGTCTACTATAGCATGCCTTACCATCATTCCTTAAACGGTCACAGCTGAAACTATTCATATTTGAGGATAGTCTGATCATGCCTGTGGTTCCAGCTTGAATTGCTAGGGTGGCAGATGAACCCCCATGACCAATGTGTAAGGAGATATCTGCCCATTACTATACTGCGCCATAACGTGGAGCTCTGTTACACATCAAATTGAATGAATGAATTCTCCTGATTTTTGTACCACAGGAACCACAAATCTCACTACTGAATTTCATCAAACAAAATATATCACCAAAAATATCACCACAAATGTTACAATAAAAGCAGCATTTCACAGGACTCCTACACAGTTCAGAGAACACATCTGATTGTTCATGTATATGGATGGACTTTGTTCTGAAGAAATATAAAAGTAGATGTGGGGATGTTGATTTACAGTAATGTGTATACACATATTCACGTCTGAATTTAAGTGACTGGTTTCTAACATTGAACTTGTGGTTTCAGCCAGACAATAAAAAGCCTTCAGGGATGGAGCTACAAGTGGGAATCAACTCCAAGTTTCAACAATGCCATAATTTGCAATACATTGGAGCAGTTGTTAGAAAGAAGCTAATTTTGGGCTAATTTGCATGTAAACAGAAAACACCTAGATTGCTATTGTCATTGCGTTGCTTACATTCTAGTATAAACAGCCAACCTATAACTATATGGGGGATTTTGTACTAAAATCTCATTCAATAAATCTTTTCATCTGTATTGCATTACTTTTAACGTGAGCTGCTATATGGGAGATTTTCAGTATCGGCCAACATGCAATAAATATTCTTCGAGACATATCCTACCTTCAGCAAAACTATGGGCCATTTCTCTGGGCACCATGCCTGCTATCATGTCTGCTATCAAGCATATCATATATGATGCACTTGAAAACCTTTATCATAGAATTCTTAAGCACATTGTTTTTCCTCAATCCTCCCCAATTGCTCGGGCTTGGATCTAGAGATGAGCTTGGGTGCACTCCGAACTCCAAATTTGCCATGTTTTTTTTTTTTACTACAATGAGCTGCAAGCTGGTCATTCTCATCCCACAGCCCATGTGAAAAAAGAGGTGGGCTGGGAGGGGGAATGACCTGGCCCACAGTTCAGTAAAACAAGTGTGGGTTCACACTTGTTCAGGGTTTGACTTAGGCAGGCCATACACTGTTCAAATCTCAGCCGGTTCAGCAGGAACCAGCCGAGATTCGAACTGTGTATGGGCAGGCTGAATGTACCAAGTTGATTGATCAACTTGGGTACAACCAGCATGCCGGGTTTTACCTTCGATTACTGCAGCTGCTATAGCCACTAGCAATAATCACTCTGTCTTCTCCCAGCGGGGATGGCTTCCCCCACCGGAGAAGACAATGGCCCGACAGGAGGGATTCCCTCATCAACCCATGGTTGCAGGAAAGAAATTTATTCCATGTATGGCTGGCCTAAAAATTAGTTTGGAGGATGCCCAGGTTTATCTCTGCTTGGGACTGGCATGCAGAATGAAATAACAAATACAGACCCATTGTGCCACAGTTTATTCACATAGCAGGAACCATTTGCGATTTATCTCCTTTCTCCTCTTCAGACTCTGATGGAAGCAGGCGATTAATCACTAAACAATTGCTCAATCTGGAAATTCCAGGGTCATTTTTTCCTATTCAGGTTTAACCCACCAGATTAATCTGATAAGACTTGTCTCTTAACAATTGCCCAAAAAACTCCTGCTGTATGACTAAAGAGAGATCTTTTTGGACTGGGAGATTTTTTCAGTCTATGAAATTGAAAAAAAAGCTGGACACACACAGATCGAAATTTGGCAAGTTCAGCAGGGACTGGACAAATCTTGATGCATGTAATTGGGCAGTGGTTGCACAGATGTTGATCTACCAATCGACTTCTGTACAACCAGCCTGTCTGATAAATGCCATTCGATCGGCTCTGTCAGGCACATGATAGCTCAGTGATTGTATGGATGGGGGGATTAGGGTTGTAGGCAGGTTCAGTCTGTTTTCTCCACTGTAGGTGGCGCTTGACCGCAGCGGCATTGCAGTTGTAGGGAAAATCAAGAGGAACATGGTTCCTCTGTGGTTTCCTGGGTCCCGGGGAAGCTATCCGATTGAATAAATACAATAATCCCTGCGCAAGGACTGAAGTTGTAAATTAGACTGCAGCCTTCCGGTAACTTCCTAATTTAAGGAAGCAAATGATCATGAAGTGGAGTAAACGGATATGGCGCTGTCTTAAAATTATTAATAAAATGTTAGATCTACTGTGAGTTGGTGCTTTAAAGTGCTTGAGGTGCAAAATTAATAAAGGTTACTTAAAAATCCATATCATATAAAACATAAATGGTTGTGAAAAAATAAATGAGTAAAAAAGCTGAGATGCTGTGAACAAAAAGTGAAATGCTGTCAAGTGGATATCAAGCTTGAGGTGGGTTTTTAAAAAATAATAATTATTACCAGGTGTAAAGTGTTAAAAGTATTCAAAACGTATTAAAAATGTGTGAGGAGCATTAATAATATGTAATTGGTAAAACAACAAAGTGGATATAAAGTTGCGCATATAAAACAGATTATTGAAGTATCACATGCAGTGGTATTTAAAGAATGTTGAGGTTTCAGATAAGCCCAAACAGGTAATTTTCGTAAAAAGTCCGTAAAAACTCCCCGGATGGATACCAAGTGGATATACAGTCACATATACACTCTTACAGCTGTTCAAATCTTATTTGTACTAATGTGGTCTTAGAGAGGGAGCAGAACCTCTTAGGCCCCTTTCACACTGGGGCTGGCGGGCGGTAGCGGTAAATCCCCGCTAGTCTCAGCGGGGATTTAGCGCTGTTATAGAGGCGCTACGGCGCCGCTATGCAGGCGGGTGCGGGGCACTTTTAACCCCCCCACAACGGGTTAAACAGGGGTTAAAAGTGCCGGCGCTCGGCGCTCCCGGAGCGGTGTACAGCCGCTACGGGAGCGCTGCCCATTGAATTTAATGGCAGGAGCGGTGGAGGAGCGGTGAATACACCGCTCCCCACATTCCTGAAAAATCATGCTTGCATGATTTTCTTCAGCGCTGTGCTAGCGCAACGCCTCAGTCTGAAAGCATCCATAGAGATGCATGAAAATAATATTTAGAGCGTTACAGCGGTAATTTTAGCGCTTTACCGCTGTAATAACGCTCCAGTGTGAAAGGGGCCTAACTGATATCAGCTGTCTATAATGGGTCCATAAAAAGCCAACAAAGTGGATATACAGATCAGATGTGCCTGAGGCAAATATTTTCCAATATAAAACTTTAGTGTCTGTGAGGCAACGTGCTGATAGGTGATCTTCCAAAATTCAGTGTGGCTAGTGGATGTAAAATCACTCGTGCTCACCCCCGATGTGCCCTCACTTACCAGATACTCCACACCCCTCAGGGGTCTCTCGCGTGTGGTAAATGGGGTCTTTTGAAATCTCCGGGGTACAGCTACTGTTGAGTTGCGTTCCTCTTTTGACCGTTCCCAGCTTCAGTTGTTGCAACTAGATTTCACTCCCAACTTCCTCCAGCCATCAACGGTTCACCCAGACGTTTTTTCAAAGTGATATGTGGAAAAACTTTGCTGCATGTGTCCAGTTAAAGGCTTTCTTGCATCTGAAACCTCAACATTCTTTAAATACCACTGCATGTGATACTTCAATAATCTGTTTTATATGCGCGACTTTATATCCACTTTGTTGTTTTACCAATTACATCTTATTAATGCTCCTCACACATTTTTAATACGTTTTGAATACTTTTAACACTTTACACCTGGTAATAATCATTATTTTTTAAAAACCCACCTCAAGCTTGATATCCACTTGACAGCATTTCACTTTTTGTTCACAGCAACTCAGCTTTTTTACTCATTTATTTTTTCACAACCATTTATGTTTTATATGATATGGATTTTTAAGTAACCTTTATTAATTTTGCACCTCAAGCACTTTAAAGCACCAACTCTAACATCTAACATTTTATTAATAATTTTAAGACAGCGCCATATCCGTTTACTCCACTTCAAGCTATCCAATTGGATGCTGCTGCCCCATGTGACTCTGGTAGCCTTCTTAGGTCAGGTAGAGCCTATGTAAGGCCCTGGCTCCCAGGCTTGATGCGCATTTCACCGTGTGGGTAGTGTAGGGACAGGTCACCCATCTGACAGGGACAGTGATTAGTGACAGAGAGAGGTTCCAGGTGAGTAGGGAAAGAATAGAGACATGGCATCTTTCCTGAAGACCTCCCCATTTGGGCATGGACTGGCCAGGCAGCATTCCATCCCTCAAGATAGATGCCATCGGCGCCTGTGAGACCTGCTCTGTTACACATCACTGTGCATTCTGTGAGTGTTACCGGTCGGGGTGCCTTCCTGCCAGGCTTGTTGTGAGTTACCAAACTTTACATTTCTGGTACAATGTTTTTATAGATATGTGAAAGAAAACCAGATGTCAAATTCCCATGCAGGGGATATAAACAGGAAACATAATACAGATTTTCACGAAGAACATAAATAAAAATGTGCTATAGGATATAAACTATAAACCAACAGTGACCCTCAGACTGGGGCCAGGGGCCAACACGAGATGGGAGCAAAACAAAACAAAAACAGAGGGGGGTAGGAGCAATGGGCAAAAGGCCCAGAAGTAGAATTAGGGGGTAGGAGAGAGATGAAGAAGGGGTAGAGAAAGGAAGTTCCCCCAGGCTGGGAATGGGGTCAAGGTCACGTTACTTTGGGAGGCCTAGGCTGGTCGGGTATAGAGTTAGAAATGCATAGGACTGCCACAGGGCCCATACTTTGAGATATTTGGCATGGGAGTCATGGAGCATACTGGTAATTTTTACGTGGATCATAAGAGTCGTCAAGGTGCTCTTCACCTCTGAAAATGATACAGCTGGCTTTTTCCAGGCCCTTGCTATTGTGCGCTTAGCTGGTGATAAACAGATAGGCAGCTAGTTTCTGCTGGTAAGAGAAGGGGCGACGATGGAGCAATGCAAGTTTGGGGTCCTTGTGGAAGGGTGCGTGGAACAGGTAGAAAGGAATCCGAAGACCCTTGACCAAAATCCCACGAGGCAGGGGCAGGACCACCAAATGTGCATTTCATCTCCTCGCTGACCACACCCCCAGAAGCATCTATCACTATAGGTTGGGTTTGACTTGGCAATGGAGGCTTGGACCCAGTACCAGCAAAGGAGGAGCATAAGCGGTAGTAAACCCATGCATTTAACAGGTTAAAAAACAGTCACATTTCCGGCACGTGCCGGAAATGTAACGCTCCCATTGGTTGTGCTCTAAACCAAACTGTCAAACCATCCAATGGTTGGTGTCATAGCTGATCACATGTGCAGCATCATGGCAGTTGTAGATTAAACAGAAGCAAAGATGGCAGCTTCCTTGGCTGAAAATTATAGGAGGGTTTACTACCACTTTAAAGGCAGCCTCTAACATGGCTGTGTTAAATGAGCATTCCGTTATTCTGGACCAGGCTTTACTGCAGTCTACGAGGTCAATGGGAGACAGGTCTCACTCCCATTTGAGCATATAGGAGAGGGAGGTAGAGGTGCTGTTTTCATGGAGTGAGGAGTATATCATAGAAATGATGGTGCCTGGGGCACCTGGACAGTGCAGGCAGGTGCATTCAAAGCAGGTCTTTTGGTACGAGAAGGTGTCGTAAGTTATCCAGTGCCGCAGCTGAAGATAACAGAATAATTTGGCTGAAGGCGCTTCGTGGGTCAAACTTTAATACAAATTCTGTTCCTGCAATTGGACTACTTTTGCTACACCAATCTGCAGCTCCCCACAGGGTCAGTTTGAACAATTAAAACATCTCTGGGCTGTTTTAGACTGTGTTCGCAGGAAAGCATTTCCCAGCTAGGGATTATATCAAGTAAACATATAATTGTCATACAAATCAATCAGGCCTATTCATATCTTGCACTGCAGTGAGAATACCTCTGATAGGAATATTACTTTGTCATAGCTCCCAACTGTCCTTGATTTCGAGGGACTGTCCCTGATTTGGCAAAAAGTCCCTCGGTCCCTCTTTCCTCCTCATTTGTCCCTCATTTTGGTCTGATCTATATTGATGTATATAAAATGCACTTTTTATCTTTCTTATATAAAAGTGTTTCACAGTGCTAAAAGTTCTAAATTGCTGCATTTGTAAATTTCAAAAGGCAGTATAAAGGAATAACAGTGGTTATGGTTAGAAAAACACTTGTGGGTTTTTACAATTTTTTTTTTGTATATTTCTCCTTTAGGGATCTTTCACACGAGCGAAGCCTGTTTTGACGGGCTCCACTGCTCAGTGGGGATCCATCCCTTGATCCCCGCTGAGCCGGCGGATGACTGGACCGTCTCTGCACTCCATGCAGAAACTGACCTGTCAGAACTCCGCTCTACTCTATGGGGGATCGGATGAACACAGACCGTCTGTCCGTGTTCATCTGATCGGCCAGACGGATGGAAAATAGGGTTTCCCTCCGCCTGTGTTCAGCGGATCGGAGCGGATGTCAGCGGACATGCCACTGCTGACATCCGTCGCTCCATAGAGGACAATGGAGTGTCCGTTCAGGTCCGCCTGAAAAACTGACAGGTGGACATGAACGGTCCATGCGTGTGAAAGGACCCTAAACCACTTAACGACCGCCTGCCATCATTTGGCGGCGGCAGTCTGGCTCGATAATGCAAACCGCTGTCCCCTGACAGCGGCTGAGAGATCGAGAATCGTGGGCTCGCACGTTCTCTGTGTAGAGGGGGAGCCAGGGTGCTCGATTGCTCCCCCTCAGTAACAGAACGGGGACTGCTAATGTAAACAAGTGGATCCCCGTTCTGACAGGGGAGAAGGAGTATGATCGTATGCTCCCTGTATATAGGAGCAGCGATCACTCTTTTCCCCCAGTCACCACATCCCCCATACAGTTAGAAACACAAAGCAGGGAACAAAGTTAACCATTTGATCACCCCCTAGTGTTAACCCCTTCCCTGCCAGTGACAGTTACACAGTAATCAGTGCATTTTCATAGCACTGATCGCTGTATAAATGCCAATGGTCCCAAAAAAGTGTCAAAAGTGTCCGACATGTCCGCTGCAATGTCGCAGTCCCACTAAAAATCACAGATCCCTGCCATTACTAATAATAAATAATAATAGATAAGAAATAAAAACCCCATAAATGAATTCTCATCGTTTGTAAACGCGGCAACTTTTGCGCAAACCAATCAATATACGCCTATTGCGTTTTTTTAAATCAAAAATATGAGGAAGAATATATATCAGCCAAAACTGATGAATAAATTTGTTTTTTTATATATTTTTTTTGGATATGCATTTTAGCAAAAAGTAAGAAATATTGTTTTTTTCAAAATTGTCGCTATTTTTTTGTTTATATCATGATCAAATACCACCAAAAGAAAGCTCTATTTGTGGGAAAAAAAGGATGTCATTTTTGTTTGGTTACAACGTCGCACGACTGCACAATTATCAGTTAAAGCGACGCAGTGCCAAATCGCAAAAAGTGCTCTGGTCATTAAGGGGGAAATCCTTCTGGGGCTGAAGTGGTTAACCACTTGCCGACCAGCCGCCGTCAAACGTAGCTGTACGGCGGCGCTTAAAGAGACTGTAGCAGGCGTGTGCCCGCTGCATGTCTCTGGAGCCGATGCGTGTGCCTGGTGGGCAGCCATCCGCGATCGCTCCTCACAGAGCCTGAACGGGGATCTGTTAATGTAAACAAACAGATCCCCATTCACACAGGGAGGTGGAGAGAGATTTGCTGTTCCCAGTGATCGGGAGCAGCTTTCTCTCTCCATCCCCAGTCACTACACTCCCCCCACAGTTAAGCCTCGCACACACGGGACGAAGATCGAACGTACGATTTGCAAATCGTATGTTGCATAATGTAACTTGCATACTGACTGCACTACACGATCGTACGAGCACAGAAAGAACGTTCAGGTGCATGTAATTAGCATCCGGCCGTTCCTGACTTCGGCGCATGCGTGTTTTGCACAATACAACTTGTTGTACCAACTGCTCTGTACACACGATACAACGGTCGTATGAGCGCTTGTTGGTACGACCAAGTTTTCTAGTCTGCTCATACAACTCCCTTGTACGACCGTCGTATGTCCGGCTGTTCTAATCGCGCATACGAACGATCGATATTGCATACAACGGTGTGTACGAGACATTATAAACACCTACCTAGGGAACGCTTAACCCCTTGATCGCCCCTTAGTGTTAACCCCTTCCCTGCCAGTGACATTTATACAGTAATTAGTGGCTATGCAATGGCTATGCCGCAATATCGCAGTCCTGCTAAAAATCGCAGATCACCGCCATTACTAGTAAAAAGTAAATAAATAATAAAAATGCCATAAATCTATCCCCTATTTTGTAGACGTGATAACTTTTGCGCAATATTTATTATAGCAAAAAGTAAAAAAAAATGTTTTTTTTTTCAAAATTGTCACTCTTTTTTGTTTATAGTGCAAAAAATAAAAACCGCAAAGGTGATCAAATACCACCAAAAGAAAGCTCTATTTGTGGGACAAAAAGGACGTAACATTTGTTTGGTTACAACGTTGCAATTGTCAGTTAAAGCGACGCAGTGCCATATCGCAAAAAATGGCCTGGTCAGGAAGGGGGCAAATTCTTCCGGGGCTGAAGTGGTTAAGGGGGCGTGACAGGGGGTGTGTCCTATATCTACATACTTTTGATAATAGGTGTCCCTCATTCCCATCTCAAAAAAGTTGGGAGGTATGCTTTTTTGTGTATTTTTGGGAATGTAAAAATAATGGCAAAGCAGTAATAAATATGCACATCTTTTACTGTGTTTTAAAACCATATGACCACCAGACAGAGTTTTTTTTTTTCAAACAATGTTATATAACTTGAGCTAATGAAATGGTCCATTGTGCAAATTAACGATGCATATCAAAGCACAAAAATCCCATACCCAATGTGCATTAAGACCAAATAAAGCTACAGGGGTTTTCACAACTGTGGATCCAGCCATAAGGCCCCGTTCACACCTGAGCGATTTTCGACTTGAAGCTTTTAGCTCTAAAGCGCTCAACAAGCCAAATCCCATTCATTTCAATGGCCCCTGTTCACATCTGACCGTTCTGTCGCCTGGAGCAAAATGCCCGTCTCTCAAAAAAATACATGAGCTTCATGTTGGCAGATTACAAACATTTTTGGCCCTATAGACTTTAATATAAATGCCTGACTTGAGCATTTTTTACGAGTGTTTTCTGCTTAAATAGCAGCTCTCCACCCCTAATTTCCTCTCCTCCCCTTAGTACTTTCTATTGGCTAAACAAAAATGCCTGAAGCTTTAAAATGCTTGTAATACACTTATAAAACTCTTTAAAAAAGCTTGTATAAAAACTGCGATAAAGCTTACAAAAATGCCCAAAAAACCGCCAGTAAATCAATATGCTTGGGTGTGAATGAAGCTCAAAGCCTAACTCCAGGTTCCATGTGACTTTAATAAGGGACCTTTCACACGGGGCCTTCCGTGAGCAGACTCCGCTCTGCTCAGCAGGGACCGATCCACCGATCCCCGCTGAGCAGGCGGATGACAGATCCGTCTCCGCTCACTGAGCCAAGATAGAACTGTCAGAGCCCCGCTCTGCTCTATGGGGATCGGATAACAACGGACTGCCTGTCCGTTGTCATCCGACCCGATTCTACAGATGGATGGAAAATAGGGTTTCCATCCATCTTTCACTGACAGTATCGGATCGGAGAGCTCCGCTGACATGCGCCACTCCATAGGGCTGCATTGAGTGTCTGTTCAGGTCTGGCTGAACAACGACAGGCGGACCTGAACGGAATGCCCGTGTAAAAGGGCCCTAATTCATTTCAACCGAGCTAGTCCATACAAGCTATATAAAGTCACAAGAACCCTAGGGAGAGTCTTTAAAACTGCAGATAGTCCATGATCCAGGTTAACACCCTCTGCAGCTGGCCACAAGTACTTGTAATTAAGAGCTAATTAGACTTCAAATAGGATAGCTAAAAATCTCCACTTGTTAGTTCTGGGTACAGATTGCAAGGATGCTGTGGCTTAGGCTATGGAGTTTACTTTGTCTTTTAGTTCCAGCGACAATGGATTCTGAAATGAAACACCGAGAAAGCATGCTTTTAAGAAGCATGGGTTTGCCATTTAGGCCAAGCCCTGTCTCCCCCCCTCCTGTACCTTCTATATTATGGAAGATCTTCAATCAGAGGATGGGCCCCTCCGCCGCAAAAAAGAATGCCAATTTGTGTTTTGTGGAGGACTTTAATGTCCCTGGTAGCATCATCAGGGTATTTCCTGATCAAGGTAAGTGCAGGATATACTGAACATGCGTTAGGGTTGGTTTACTAAAGGAAAGCAAGCTGTTCTTCTGGTGAATCTGAAACTGAATATCTCACAGATTAAATCAGTACAAGTTAATCTGGTTTATGAACAGTCACTTTGTGAAGTCTCTATTGTATTTGATCATCATACTGTTGCCTATGCAGATATTGGAGTCCATGCACACTGGGTGTAAAAAAAAAAAGAATAATTCTGTGTTATACTACATATCCATG